>VUQS01076092.1:5471-20611 GCA_015108495.1 Heterochromis multidens
AAAATTGAAGATGCCTGCAACCTTACTCTAAAGGCCTTAAAAAAAGATCCACTCTAACTTGTAAATTACTTTAAATAACAGTACTATTAATATGTGGAATTACTTAGTTGAGAGGAAAGTGAGTGGAGCAGGTCTTACCAGTTCTCTCTTATTTTTGCCACAGAGGAGGGAGTCCATTTTGTCTTCACTAACCTCCGAATGGCTGGGGTCAGAGACTGTATTGGCCATGCTGCTCCCTGGTTGGCTGATGTGTGTGACAGATGATCCTGACTGAGGAGAGTTGCTGTCAGAGAGGGTGGTTGGCCCGCTGCTGATGAGCCGGCCCGTCCCTGGAAAGAAGAGTTGGTGTGTGGGTGGATAAAGTTACACATAGATGCAGGAACAAACAGTGCAGCAATTTCTGGTTGTCGCTTTTTCCTTTTTCAAGCACACAGATTTGAGAGTTGTTCTTCCTACCTGCCATGCTGGTTGGAACCTCAGCTGCACTGTCCTGCACGCTCTCCTCTTCTTCCACCAGCACAGGTAGCAGGCTTGTGCTGGAAAATGTATTCTTTTACTTATACAATATTATAGCAACCTAAACTTTTACATCTCTACAAAAAAAATAAATAAATAAAAAATACTACATTGTTTTATGGTAGTTTATGAATTGATGGACTTTTCTCTAGCTGAAATTGAACCACTCACCTGTCCTCAGCTGTTGATCTGTTGGCCGACTGGTCCTGGCTTAGGCTCTGAGATGGACAGAAGTAAAAGCAATGAAGAAGGGGTTGAGAAAAACACAGCTGGCCTTGAAGCACATTTTCTGTCCCACATTAAAAGAAATTATTAAAAGCTGTGTGCACACACGTTTGCGTACATGTAGCGTACCTGTCCCATGGCAGTGAAATGCTATCTAAGCTGTACGGAGTGTGGAACAGAAAGACTGGGCTGATTCCTTATATAATGTCGAGCTACATGGAGAGCTCTGCTGTTTTATGAGTGTCTGTTGCTGAGAAGGGTGCACAGTTAACACTGGCACAGTGCTAAGTAGTGGAGGCGGACTATGTGCACACAGTCGTGTGGACACACTCGTACAATGTAGCAAGGTGAGAGTTCAGACCAAAGCACTAGGATATTGTGTAATGAGTGTACATAATATCAGCTGTCACACAACTGCTTCTTCTTCTGCCTGCTCCCTTTAGGGGTCACCACAGTGAAACATCTGCCTCCATCTCTCTCTATCACAGCATAGCATCCTCCTCTGTCACACCACCCTAAATTTAAGTCCCTACTCTCACCTCCATGCTCCTGCCTTTTCTTTTCTACTTTCTCATTTCCTCCAAACAGGCCTTACCCCTCTCCTTTCCTTTATCTTCTGCCAATAGTAGCACAGTTTCCACCAGCACCCTGTTGGCCAACAGCACTGGAGGTGGTAGTTGCCCTGACCGGTCCGGTATGGAAATCACATTCTTGATGATGAGAAAGATTTTACACCGGATGCCCTTCCTGACGCAACCCTCTCCATTTATTTGGGCTTGGAACGCCATTTTACATCCAAAGCAAAAGTGGAAACAGGCTCCTGCTAAGTTACCTTTAAACCATTATAGGCATTAATAACGGCTATTATACTTTATCCAACACATTTTTCCAGCCTTCCATCCATTTTTTTCCAGTTCATGGTTGCAGTGGGAGAGCCTGTCCCAGCTGTTATTGAGTGACAGGTAGGGTACACCTGGGACAGGTCACCAGTAATGTCACAGGGCTAACACAGCTCAGATTCAGACCAATGGCCAATTTAAAATCACCAATTAACCTAATACCCTCTTTTTGAGAGGCAACAGTGCAAGCCACTACAGCACCACACACCACACACTGTTAACACATTATTACATTGACTAAACATTCTTGTGGAATTAGATTTCCTATTTGCAATGACGCAATCAAGAACAACCATATTTTAAGTATTTATCATCTTAACTTCTCTGTCTGCAAATATCTCTCAAAACTATGTCTGAAAAATGTAGTTTATTGAACACTATTTTGCACTGGGTCATCATCCAGAAAACTTTTCATCTGTGAGACAGGAGCCCCTGCTCAGTGCAGCAACACGTGCCTAGGGGTGACAACTTGGCCAGTCAGCCAACAAGATTTGCACCCTTGATGACACTTTTGCTTCTTTGGCCTGTTGCAATAACGCTGCCTGGATTGTGATCAATCGACAGTTTCATGTAAACCTAGTGGAGTTTTTACAATTTGGTGAAGTTTCACAGTTTCCAAACATGGTACGAGTGAGTATCTATTTACATCATTACTAAACTGCAATAAATCAAGGAACGGACACAGTTTGACATCTTCAAGCTAAAAATAAACAAAGATAAATGAAATCAGTTTTTAATCTGAAAATGAAAATTTTGGACTTTAGCCAGGTGTTCGCATGCTGTGTCACATATGGTTGAAACCAAATAAGTAAATAAAATATTAAGTGTTTGTATTTGTATGAAAATATAAACATTAAAACATTAACCTGGCAATGCTAAATAATATGGTTGAGCTTGCTCATACTGTTTACTGACAACATGAATATGAATAAAAATCCTATGAAAATCTGTTCATTTACAAGTCAAACAACAGTTTGAATATATTTGAATAATTGCGTTCAAATGAAACTTGCTTAACTTTAACAGATCAAAAAAGGCCTCGATTCTTAATGATCACAAACACTGACCTAGCTTAAAAAAAAAAAACCCAGCAAAAGATCATTTGTTGAAATGCTAAACACAAGCACAGCATCAGAGCCTGTGTTTCCTGACTCTTGTCACATTATCTCTCAGTAGGGAACAATCCATAAAGCTACCAGCTAATAGGAGACTAAATAAAAACTGATAGATCTGGCAGAGACAGACATAAACTAGCTGTGGTGAAACAACATCAGTGCCAGAAAAACACATCAAACAAAAAAACTGCTCAAACATCTGAGGGTGGTTATAATTATCCAAACAAAACCACCTCATTTGCAAAAATGAGCAATGAACTGTCAAGACCAATTCATCCAGACACAGAAACCAGTCAAGATCAACCAATAAGTTAATGGACAGAAAACAAGTGTAATAAATTGCAGTCAAGTAGCTGTGTAAGTAATTTGTCAAGCAAAAATGCCAAACAACATATATTTTCAGATTTAGTTTAATCATTTTTGAGTTAAAATCTTGTTTCAAAATTAAAGTCTCTGTTCTTGTGACCTCATATCTATTTATTAATAATTCTTTTAATAAAAAACAAAAAAATGTTTAGTCAAAACTAAATGATGTATAAATTCTTTTCCATTACCTTTCCAAATTTCAACTTCCTCTTAACTGATATTTTTCATTGTTTTTCATTAGCTACACCAAACCTGAGGCATCTTGAAGTAAACAATTCACTAATCAATATTAAAAGAACGTTAACACAGACATTCATAAGCATTATGAAGTATAACACACTTGCCTCCTTTGGCAACAGAGCTCAGGGAAGCTGACAGCTCAGCCCATTACTCCTTATGTGACTGGCTTAAACAGTCTGACCACACTCTTTGATCTTTCCCTCAATTTTACAATGCCCGCCCTGCTCTCTTTCCTCTGCTCCTTGGGCATAGACAAGAATTCCCTTCTTGGCCTTTCTAAGGAAAACCCAGCCCCTGCCTGGCTTACTGAACCCCACCTCCCTTCAAAACACACCTTCATTCACTCAACACACACATAAAGTTGCAAACAGAAAGAGTGGGTCAAAAAGAGGAAGGGGAAGTATTCATGAGTGAGTGCTGAAAAGAACAGAGGAAATTCTATTCACTTATGGATTAAAGCACTTCTCTCTCTTCTGCTACTAACCTTAATATAGCTCATGTCTCCTGCAGTTGAGTCCACCTTGCCTCCCTTCTCTTCTCCTCCGTGGTCCAAACTGGTTGGCTCAGTGCTGACCACAGTTGAAAGGTCAAAGATCAATTTTTAGGTACTGTCCATTTTTGGATTCTTGAATCTAGCTATCTAATAAGACAACTGTTACAGTGAAAGATGGCAAGAGAGATGAGGAACAGACTTCATCTCTGTGGAGGTGGACTGTGCCTATGCAAAGCACAGCCACAGAGATACTAATTAGCCTTTGCACTCCTCCCACAGCAATGAAAACGCCCATTTGACTAGCAAATGTTGCCCAAGTCACAGGGAAATGTTCAAACTTCGTGAAAGGATGACTTCAGTTATGACTTCTGTGACTACTGATAATGCCTATCAAGTTCCAATTCAAAAAAGGCAGTTTATGTTCAGTGAGACTGAATGACAATATAATATTCTCTACTAAAGAGGCTTGTGTTTTCTGTGCCCCAGGTGAGGTTTGCCAGTTCAGACATCAGGTCATTGTGTATCAGTGGACAATGTTCTTTTCTAGTAGCTCTAGAGGAAAAAGGCTGATAGGAACTATGCATTCTGTATTTCATGTCAACTTTCTCACTACATTTTAGATGCATTTCAGAGCATGATCAAACTGCCACATCACTAGCTGATCATCAGTGATAAGTAAACTTCTAGTTCTTTTCTTCCCATCCATTATTATACTCTCTCGAAAATTCCCATTTGTACATGGATGCTTTCTCTTCATTTCTCAGCAGAAATAAATAGAAAGCATCTTTGTTTTGCAGCTCCATCAACTGTCGCGAACTGACTACAACAAACTAGATTCACAATTTAATGTAAGCTATGACAATTTTCTTTTCTGCAAAAAACTTGAAAGTTCTATAATTTGGCATCCCCTAGTGGTAGTGGCAAAAAAGACAATGACATCAATGCAAGAGGTAAATTTTTATCAGTCACCTCTGAGTCTGGGTAATGGTCTCCTCTGATCCGAGTGAGGTGCTGTTGGGAAAAACCATATCAGCTGCTGTGGGAGGGGTGTTGACAGGTGTGAGAGTTTGGTCCTGATCAAGTGGGTTTCTCAGAGTTTGAGCTGGACCACAGGAGTCAGACTGTCCATTCTCACAAACCTCTGCACCTGCTGATATAAGAGCAAAAGGAATTTATCTATAAATAAACTATCAGTATGAAATAATGTGAGTATAATAGTACATTCCACAATTACAGGTTACTGAGTTATCGTCTGCTGTAATATTTTGACACCAAAACATCTTAATTCAGTGAGAACAGGGTGTAGATTGCAGTACATGAACATTAGTTATAATGCTATGTCTATGCAGAGAAACAATTTTAAACACATCTGTAACTTATAAGAACATTTCTTTTAAATTTCTCAGTGTAGGTCATATGTAAACCCCAACGATTGTTACAAAAAGGAAATTAGCAACTGACTTATCCAGTTAATAAAATGTTTTTGTCTTCATATGAAAGGACAAAGACACCAGAAACAGTAATGCAGCTTTAGCAAAGTAGTCACAGCATTTTAGGTTATCAAAAAACAAAACGGATGTGCATACTGTGACCTTTAGTAGTATTTGACAATCTTGCAAGATTTAGTAAAGTCTTGTCTCCTCTAAACAAACAGCATACCAAGTGAGTCAGGAAATGACCCACTCTGGTTAAGGTGTAAATACACACAGTTGAGCTGTAGTCTAGCTGACAGTAGGGGGAGAGGAAAGTGAAACAGAAAGATAGCAAGCGACCAACACTGAAAGTGTATTACAGAGACAGAGACGGAGGAGGAGGTCTTACTGTTGTTCTCTGAGTGGGACAGATCAGGGAGAGCATCTGCCTCTGGCTGTTTAATGCTGACAGCTTGTGAGTGGGTGCTCAGTGGTACCACTGCCTCTTCCTGAAAATTGACATTGATAAATATTCAAAAAAAGAAAAGGGGTGAAAAGATCAAGTAAGTAACACACATTACCATATACTAAACAGCAGGCACACAATCAGTCAATAGAAACAAATCTCTGTCAAATGAGAAGATGTTGCATAAGAAGTCAACAAAATCTTACAGCTGACAGACAGCACAAAGAGTCTGCCCCCTCATTGATGGCTTGTTGGAAAGACCCCCAATTACTGTCATCTTTATAGGAATTCAAAAGCAAACATCACTTTCATAATGCTGGCATTGATGAGTGCTTAAATTGGTTTTATAAACCTCACAGGCATGAAATTAATTAAACAGTGAGCAAGTGGGTAGAATTCATAACACATGAGATAAGGAAGTGTAAGAAGACACTGAGATTATAGCTACTTCTTTTCCCTTTCACATGAGTATGATCATAAGGTTTCATCTGTGCCAACCTATATAAGGAAGTAGCTTCAGTACAAGAATGCAGACTGCTGCCTGTGTGTAGAGGCTATGAATAATATGTGAAGAGAAATTTGGTAGGCAAATGAAAGAAGAGGAAAAAGGGAAAAGGTGCAGATGCTATGTCAGGACAGGGAAAGGAAGGCAGAGACACCATTTAATATCATACATCATATTGTACGCTTAAATCATAAAGTCCTATTTAGCAGAGTAAAAGAAAGAAAGATCAACCTGAGACAGCAGTCAATAGCAGGCAGATGAAACTGGTTTTTTTTCATAGCTGTTTTTCAGGACATTCACAAAGTTGTTATTAAATTTCAAGGTCTTTAGCTGCAAATAAGTCAAAAGAATCCTTGAATAGGTTTACCTGAATAAAGGAGTCACTGATTTTAACAGAAGGTTGCTTCTGTACTGTTAATATCGAGTTAACATTACAGAAATACACCTCAACACACAGCCAACTGATGCTGTGTTATCCAAAGTGAATTTGTTAAGTTATGAAACATTATATTACTTTATTACAACTGCAAGTGACAGATATGGTTCTAGTTTCAAAAAGAGACAAATTAAACATTTACAACTTAAATGAACCATGGAAGGTACAACAAGCATCAAATCAGCTTAACAGAACTGTGCTGTTTAAATCTCATCTACTGTTGGCAGAGTTGCTGATGATTCAGTGTCTTGCTCAAGAGATCAACATCAGCAATAGTTGAGAGGGGAGTGGGGAGTCGGAGCAGTAGACAGCCAAAGGAGTAAATTGATTTCGCAATCCACATTCTTCAGAGTAGTGGTTTGGTAAAAGTCTCTTTGTAGTTTACTTTCTTTATAGCAAACCATCTATGGAATGGTTGAAATTAATTCTTAGCAGCAAAATCTCAGCTGGTATTCAAACATGTCACATTGCTACTCTTTCATTTGAAATTTTTGGTAATCTAAAGTGTTAACAGTCACATAGTTTTATCTAGTCAGTTAAGTTTATCCCAAATTCAATGGCAATGCTGTTTGACCATTTTTAAAAATCAAGGGGATACATACATTTAACTACATAGGAGATACCTATGTACCAACACTGATTATTATATGTACCATCAAATATCAATTTGGCTATGTGGTTTTCAGAGCATTAAAAATCAACATCCCACCAAGAAGTAGTCTTATTAGGCTTTAGAATGACTTTACACTAGACACAATTTAACCAATTAGTGTCATTTCAAGTGAATATTTAATAAAACGTATAACAAAATACAAAATAAAAGGATGATGTTCATATTCAAACATAGTGAGCACCACATTCCATGGCAAGTTCATTTCATTTCAAAGTAATGTACCTGCAAAGGTTGACAGTTCCCCTCTGGCTCTGACTCACTACAGGCTGCAGAATCTGTAACACAGACAGAAGATGAGAAAAATAAACTCTGAAGCAGGAAGAAATGAAAAGAAGGAGGCTGGAAAAAAACGACAAAACAAAGAGGCTGATCACTGAGAACCCAAAGCCTTGTCAAATCCATCCCGGGGTTAATGACCATTCAGAAACCAACTGCACTGTCACCATAAAAGGTCAGACAGTCTATTATGTAAAGAACTGAGCTGAGGGAGGGGTAAAGGGGTTAAAATACCATCCATGGCTAAGGTGGCATTAATGACCACATTTGCACACTTGTTTTCTGTTTCTCTGCCTGCCAGCCGCTCATGCAGACAGAGGAATGGGGATTACTGAATTCACTTCATGGCCTCAGACTAGTCATACACCTGGCCATAGAAGGATCTTGAGGAAGAGAGGATTTCTCATACTGTGTTGACACACGCGCGCACACACACACACACACTCCCTCACTCAACCTTTAGAAGCCCAGGGCCACAACAACCATAGAAGGCAGGGGTCTGCTTAGAATGGCCTCAGAGACTGTGTATCCTTACAGTAAGTGAGTGAGTGTGTGTGTACACTGTACTGTACTGATTCTTTAAAGGTGGCCGAATGCCCTGTGACTCCCATGGATTACTGGGGGCATAATCCACTTTCTCTCACACACGCACAAATAAATCAACACTCAAAGACAATGGTAGTCTGTATGCCCTTGTTTATGTTGAGTTTACCCTGTGCAACACAGTGAAATCTACAGACTAATACATCAGCTGGAGGTTTGTTTGAATTCAAGGTCACTGAAATATTGGTATTGTGTGTAAATGTTTTCTCATCGATAATCTGGTTTAACACCGTCTATGGGTTGGCTGAGACAAGTAAGAATCAACAAAGGCATACTTAGTCTAGAGCTGAGAATGTAGATAAAATTGCAGTTTGTCCATAACATCTAGTACAACATTCACATATGTATATTCAAGCAGATTTAGCTAAAATAAAATGCAACCCAACAAATTTTTAAATAAGATTTTTCAAGTAAGCTCGGAAAAACTCACTTGGGTTGGAGTTTTGTAAACGAATAAAAATATTTGGTTACAATTTTAGATTGTTTTAATATTCTTTCACATTCTTGCAGCATGATGCTAGCTCAATTTTTTTTCTTTTTAAATATAGTTAACTCTACTGAGTTTGATCCAGAGCTAGGAAGAGGGAGAACACATGGGTCACAGCAAGGCTAGAAAAATACTGAACTATATTTAGCTCTATTTGGCTTGGCTTTAAGAGTTTCTAGTTAGCTCTGGGCCAGTTCTGCTGAATACTTGATATTAAAGGCTCAAGGAAAAATCCTCAAAGCTCTTAACTTTCCCTGAGATAACTTAGAACATTTCATGAGTTTAAAGCCAACTCAAAATTAACAGCTACACTGAACCAAGCCAGTATTTTACACCTTGTGAGTCTTTAAAGTGCGTGTAGTTGTTATGCCCAATTAGTGTCCTTACTTACCTTGACTTTCTCCCACTGTGCTCTGCCCAGACTGGGCCTCCACTGTGACAGCAGACAGCGGAGTTGATGTGTCCCTCACGTCTCCCTCCCCACCAGTATCTACCACTGTCCACCTCTCCTCTGCGTCGTCCTCTTCACCTTTGTCTATTGTTTTATCTGCCGTTTCCTCAAGCCTATCTTCTCTTTGCCCGTCCTGCACTTGGCAGTTTCGCTCTGCTAGCTCATTCTTAAGGAAATCTTGAAGGGCAAATTCCTCGTCCCAGTCCAAGTCTTCTCCAACCTACAAAGAAAAACAGAAAATGCAAAGGTGAAATGTGCAGAAACCATTCAAAACCCACGCTGGCAAAATACCACCTAGAGGACTGAAGGTGGCATAGTTATGTTGCAAAAATAATTTTTACTGTGATGTTTCTGTACAGCTATTGCTGCTTCTGGTCAAACAGTACCCACTTAGGTATTATGAGAGTTGTCGCCATAAAAACAAAATGCAGCTTTAAAATTACTGTATTTAAGAAAAGATCCCTTTTAAAACGCCAGATGCAAAATAATTCCACACCAGTGCTTGTTGGGCTATCCTGTAAAGTATTTAAAACTCAGAACTGCATTATTTGTAAAGGACAACCTGGTTACTATATATATATCTATATATCTATATATCTATATCTATATATCTATATATCTATATATCTATATATATATATATATATATATGTCATCCTCAGCACCTCACACATTCCTTTTCAGAGTAAAAAGAATGGTGTTGTAATGGAAATGTTCAAGCGTGCGTCACTGTGTTATGAGCAGTGCGTAGGTGTGTGGTTGCATCTGATTCTGTGTGCGTGTGTATTTATGTGTGGGGGTGCACATGTCCACTTCAGTCGTCAGTTCGCAGCCAGCTCTCTTCTACCATCTCTACTCCATCTGTCTGAATACAGTATGAGCTGTCACTCCTCTCCAGTGATGCAAATGAATTGTGGTTACTGATTATTAATAAGTACAAAGAACAAGATTATATATTATTACATTTGATTGTATTCTAACCCCAGTTGACTTTAATTTGAGAACATTTAAACAGTGCAAAGTGACCTGCCAGATGATGTACATCATAATTAAGTCATACTCATTGAATATGCTAAAAACAATGCACACTGACTATAGATTAAGATTACTTCTAAGAATGGTGAAAGCATGGATCTGTCATTGTTTACTGCATATAACTTTATTTAATCAAGCTCATCCCCTTCTTTCTGACCTCCTCTTCTAGTGCAGGTGTCTGGCATGAGGCCTCTCTGCTATCCTGAGAAGTCTTTAGCTGCTCAAGCTCCTCACACAGCTGCCGCTTCTGGTTCTCCTGCTCCTGCACCCTGTGTGAAATTACACAAACCATGTTAATAACAGCTCAAGCATTATTAGTTTAACAAGAAAAAATGGGGTAGCTACATGTAAACTGTCTGAAGACTTATCCAAACACGTGCACACAGATCCTAGAAGAAAGTACAGTGAACATACTGTACCCAATCCGCAGGCCCATGCAATGTCCCATTCTGTTGCCCAGGGTGACCGGCGCCAGTTCTCCGACTGGCCCAGTAATGCTTCCTTCACTTTAGTGTTGTAGATCCAACCCTTAATCTTAGACTACATACACTGTTGATATGTCCTACAGCAGAACCATGATCTCAGCACTGCTTTATAGTCCAGTCTGACTTTGAACAGTCTGTATTTTCTCAAATATTCCAGAACTATACCTACAGTGAGCCCTCTTCAATTTCTTTTCTCCCAAACAAGATCACCCTGGCAGCTGAGCACTTCTAAATCCCAGGTGGACAGCCTGACCAGCTCTCCCCCTCTGGTCTGGCAGTGCACAAGTCTAACCCTTTTATATATCCAAAGGGGACGGCCGTCTCCATGAACACACATCAACAGACACACATAGAATGCAAGGCAAATCCATCCACACAGTCAGAATAAAATCCAGGAATGGCCCGGACCCAAACTTAGTGAGGCGGGCCCTCTATGGTCACTGAGGTCAGGATGATTAACAGGTCTTTCCTCCATTCACTACAACAACTGACTGCCCAACTGAAACAGAGCCCTGACAAGCAGGGACACCCACCTTAGTGACACTTAAAGGGGCCTGATAGAGTACTGTGTGTGATGTTATTTATGTAGATTAATCAAGATTTTAGAAAACACTAGACCCAGAGGTAGAACTTAACTTTGCTCATCACATATCAG
The DNA here is from genome assembly GCA_015108495.1 of Heterochromis multidens. Lineage (NCBI taxonomy): Eukaryota > Metazoa > Chordata > Actinopteri > Cichliformes > Cichlidae > Heterochromis > Heterochromis multidens. The sequence goes on from VUQS01076092.1 coordinate 16,810, forward strand.
CATAAACAGCATGAAGCAAATAAAATCTTTGGAGTGCTGTAAGCATCCTAACAAGCCTACACAGACAGATGTAGGCTTGTATGGACTTGAAAGGTCAGCTAGTCTAATTAGCTAACTTTGGTAACTCATTACATCTAGACTGCATTTAAATTAGTAATTACGCTGCTATGCTTCACAAGTTTGTAGTCCTTGTCTTCTTCAGTGGTGCTAATATTAGAAGGAAAATGTTTGGGTTTTTTTTAGCTCTGCCTATAAGGGTTAAATCCAACCAATGAGATCGCTGCTACTCAAAACAACTCCGCCTCAAACAAATGTTTCCCTACCTTAAAAGCTAGTCGTCTTTGATTAGCCGCCACAAGATCCACTAGAATTCTGCTCTCTTACATCGATTTTTTCTGGTATTAATTTTTCATCCACCTCCTCTCTCATACCAGACTCTCAAAACAAGAAGTCACATTAGTGTTTAACTGATCACTCTGTTCTGACTGCCCACTTATTTTCACATGCACAGCTACAAATGAACAAGCAGCATAGACAGCAAACATCTACTTACCTGACTGAAAGGTGGAGAATCTCAGTGCGGGACCTCCTCATGTTTCCAGCCATTTTGATCAGTTCCTTCTCCAGTGAGTCTGTGTACTGGGCCAGCTGGTCCAGGCTGAGGACCCAGTCTGCCCTACGTGCATCCAGCTCGACCTGCACTGTCTGGAGGAAGACAAGGCTGAGGGGTGAGCCTCTTGCTCAGGTGAAAGGCCACAGACTTAATAGCTGGGTGTCTTTTACGCCTCCAAAAAGTTGTGACACCTAACTAACACAAACTCTTTCCATCTCAGCTAGCACACAGAAGAACCAGCAAAACACAGATTCACACTGGCACAGCTCATGTCCACTAATGATTTCTGTCTCATTTGGCATGTTTACTGCTGTATGGCAGAACGTGGCTAATGAATGCAGAGTGGCAACAATGCAGGAGGGGGGGGAAAGAGAAACGGAGAGAGAGAGAGAGAGAGAGAGAGAGAGATATGGAAAGAGTGAAGGAGGAGGGGGGAGTGGGTTGTGCTCACAGTAAAACACACTGACTAAACAGCACTGCTTGGATGGGGCCTGTTGGAGAGTTACATAAGTGAGAGCTCTCGAGAGGAGAAATGGTGGGTGGGAAGGATAGAAAGAGCAGATAGGCCGTGATAGAGAAAAAGAGTGCAACAGGTGGAGGAAGTGGAAGAATACTTTATATAATTTTATGACTCATATTAAAAAAAAAAGTATAGCCATCTACAGACTTAAATCACTGAGACCCAGAAATTTACACAGACACTTATTCTGTGGTACACTGATTCTGAAACTTTTCTTAGGCTTTTCTGTAGCATTATAGCTGATACTGACTGTAAAATTAAATTGTGAATGTGAAAGTGTATCCCACCTGAAGACTGGTGTCCATGCTGCCTCCTGTATTTGTGTGGTCATCTAACAAGGCTCTAACTGTAGATAAGACAGAGTTGGTTTCTTCTCTGAAGTTCCTTTTCTGAGACAAAGGTGGAGCATACTGTGAAATTGAAATACTTAAAAGACAGAAACACACAACAAAAGACCCTAAGCAACCTTGAAATTGTCACCTATCTGTGCACCTTTCATTTGGAAGGGAAATTCCAAAAAGATGCAGATAAAAGTGCAAACACTTAATGTTACACATTACATAACATAGAAGAAAATAATGTGATTGTCCAACAGTGACCAATCTACAGTCTACAGTCAGTTTTAGGAGTGCAAGTCAAGGCTTCCTCACACAATCACACTGGATTACCAGTTTGTTTAGGAGGTTCTTGAACTCCAGAGCCATGTGTTCAGGGCTGGGTCCCTGCAGCATCAGCAGCACCTCCCTGTCCAGAGTCTCATCCAGTGGGGAGGCAAAGCTTGTAGTGGACAAATGGTCAACTCCATGGGGAGCCTGTAGACAGGGGCAATAGATTTATATGAATGAGTCAAAGACACTAAGAATTATTATTGCAGAGAAGCTGGTCTGTGTTAAGTATGCTGCATGTGAAGAGCTGAATCATATGTTAGGACAGTGGTTTGTGCTGCTTTGCATTGTGTGCCAATTATGTGAGACACTTTGGAAAAGAAAAATGATCAAAGAGCAATTACCCCTGGCATGAAATTTCTCATAACTGCAGCTGCAATGAGAGGCACTATAAACCAAGATTATGCAACACAGCCAATACTAGCTGTGCTTTTAGAACCAATGTTTGGTGTGCTTTCATGCATACGGATGAATTCAGTTTGATTAAGTTTAGTTTATATTTATAGTTTTGAATGAGGTGAGTGTTGTATAAAGCTCTATATAAGAACCAGTCCATTTACCAATTAATTCACTATCAGAAGCCAAATACCAGAGACTAAAAGTACTGTACAAAGAAATGACAATAAACATCAGACTTTAAGGTAAAAGTTAATTAAGCAGAAGCAGAAATAAGGTAGGTGTAAAGAAATACAAGGCATGAAAAAGAGATTTTAAAAAATGAGAGCATGGGAGTGCTGACCTCCAGTGGTGACTGTGCCAGAGCCAGTTCTGTTTGTAAGGATCCTGAGCTGCTCTGGTTCAACCGATAAGCTGCTGACAAAGAAAGACTAGCCCTGTAAGAGACAGGCAAATGGAAATTAATTTTCAAGTTTAGAAAAAGCCACTAATTAGAAAAGGTGACAACAAATATATGTCCACACAAAATGAAAACCTTACTTTTAAATACATTTTGTCTCAGTTGTGTCTCAATCCTCAATATGAAAGTTTTAGACTCAAATTTCTACTTTCAGGTTATTCGTGGTTCACTCACCCAGCCAAGTCTGGGAGAATCATCTGCATCTGCCTCTCCAGCTTGCTCTTGTCCACCCTCAGCAGCTGGAGTCAACAACAGATAACACAATCATGACTCATTCCAACCCATTAGATAGTTATAGGTCACCCGTGTAGTATAGTCTACCCTTTCTGCACTACGACAAACATGCTGGCCATAAGGCCTGTGTGTGGAGAGACAGCAGGTGATTTAATTCCCACACCTCAACTCAACAAACCAAATTGCTACTGTGTTGTTGATGACTAACACAGTGGACAGAGAGGAGTGTTTGTACAGTGAAAGGTCAGTTCATAAGCTATGGTCAATCACGTGTCAAAGGGATAAAAATCACATAGGACAGGATGATATGATGAAGACATTTTATAACTGAAAGATGAAAGGCCAAGTTTGGACAGACAGGGGTGTACAGTAAACTGCACCCTGATTTTCTGAAAACTCATTTTAGCCCAAAAACAGTGGTGCCCCAGTGACTAAACAGACTTCAGTGACATAAGGAAAGAGAAGAACAACAAAAATCAAGCAAATAGGTCAGAAATAGGAAAATGTTAAATCAGGTAAAAGAGAATATATGGTAAACTAGAGGAAGCTCTTACATGTAGAAACTTAAGAGCTGGTAGGATCTTCAGCACACTAACCTCTGTAATGGAGGAGTATTCCTCCACTGCTGCCTTCAGCTCATCTATATGTCTGCTCTTCTATATAAGGAGGTAAGCAACACAGAATGAGTTTTAAAGAAAAAAAAATACACGTTCTATATTATAATGTAAGAATCTGAAGCTCATCAGCAACAGTAAAATGAAAATTAAACAAGATCAGGTACTGACCTCTACTATCACTGCATCCTTTTCACTAATGACAGCATCAAAAGAGTGAATCTGCATCTGAGGACAAGGAAAAAGCAGTTACATAATATAAAGAAAGCACAGCAAGTTGAACATGGCTGAAACAGAAAT
>VUQS01076093.1:0-14377 GCA_015108495.1 Heterochromis multidens
TGCTCTCTTCCACAGCATGTCTTTCTCCCTTCACCCCCAACCGGTCGCGGCGGATGGCTGCCCCTCCCTGAGCCTGGTTCCGCCGGAGGTTTCTTCCTGTTAAAAGGGAGATTTTCCTTCCCACTGTTGCCAACTGCTTGCTCATAGGGGGTCGTTTGATTGTTGGGGTTTCTCTGTATTATTGTTGGGTCTTTACCCTACAATATAAAGCGCCTTGAGGCGACTTTTGTTGTGATTTGGCGCTATATAAATAAAATTGAATTGAATTGAATTGAATGAACTGAATAAAACTTCTGGAATTAGCTGGGACAGGCTCCACCCCTCATAACTGTAAGTTGGATAAGCAGTCAAGAAAATAAATGGATGGATGATGTGTCAGTTCACAACAGTTATCTCAAGGCACTACTCTACAGACCCTGCAATGTTAGAAAGAAAACCCCAACAATCTGATCCCCTTTCAGCAAGTACTTAGCAACAGTGGGAAGGAAGATCTCCCATTTAACAGGAAGAGACCTCCGGCAGCACCAGGATCAGGGAGGGGGATTCATCTGCCATGAATGATTGGGGAGTGAGGGGAAAGAGAAAAGAAAAAGGATCACATAGAGAGACCACAAAGAACAAACAGGGCAAAACACAAACTACAGGAGAGAGTAGACAAAAAGTTAATGCAATAAATCAATCTCAGGACTTTTAGAATCAGTATCATCATCCAGCCCTTCTGTATTCAGGCCAAGAAAGTGAGACTAAGCCGGGATAATGATAAATAGAAAAAAAAAAGATAAAAAGCTACAGATGAGGGTGGCAATGGAAAGTTGTGCGTGGTGTTTCTATCTCTTTAAGAACTGGATTGTGCTATTGAGCAGTGAAGGAGGGGGGGTTGTGGCTGCATTGGAACAGTCCTCTCTAATGAGCAGATTTTCTGAGAGAGAGAGAGAGCTACAGAGATCCAGCCATAGGAGGAGAAGAGATTGTAAGACCAAGACAGCAGGCAGGCTGTGCGTCAGCCGGCACTCCATAGGGAAACATGGAGATGAGCAGGGGATGCTGAAGAGGACAGAGCACACCTTAACAGGATCATATAGATGGATGATATTTCATCAAACAGGCAATCTGAAGGCAACCCACGCAGAGGATAAACCACTTATGGACGCAGTGGATTAAAGACCTACAGACAGACTGAGTGAGAGAGAGAGAGAGAGAGGGGGAATAGAAGAGGAGAAATTAATTAGTTCAGTTATTTATTTTCATTGTCTGCGTGTGCGCACTTTCTGTCAGAAAGAATGTGTGTGTGTGCCTGCATATAGTGTATGTGTGCATAAGGCAGGAGACTGCATTGCTGTTCTCCGGCACCACAAGACAGACGAAACAGGCAGCCGAGCAGATTACCTTCTGTGTTATTCCTATTATTTCTATCTCTCCCTCTCTCTCTATGCATGTGTGTGATCTCTGGCCGTGCATTAAAGTACAGCATATGTGTGTGTGTTAAAGCTGGGAATGAAAGAAGAGAATGAAGTCTGAAGTGAGCCACAGAGTCTCACTTTAAATATTTTTGTCTGATCATCAACAACAGACTTGAAGATAAAAAATTCTGAGGAGGAGAGTCTTTTTTCTTTTTTCCTTTTTTTGTTCTTATTTTATTGTCTTCGTCAGATATCATGCCACAGCTCCAGCTGAAGCCTCGGTGCTGATCAGGGTGGCGTCTATGCTGGAGGCTTGGAGATTTGAAGGGCTACCACCGGGGAAACTTCTCGGCTCTACACCCCAGAGAGGTGGAGGCATCATCAGGTAGGAGGTGGCAGATTGAGTGGGCCTGAGCGGAAGGCAGGAGAGAGAGTAGGAGGAAGAGTTCTGCGTTTGCGTCGTAGACCGTGTAGGCAGGCCGATGGCAGGCCGGTGGAGCTGCCTGATGGTTTAAACTTCTGCTGAGAGAGGATAATGGCAGCTCTGGCCCTACTCTCCTCCTCTCTCACCTGCATGTGCCACAGAGAAGCTGGGAAGTGCTAGCCAAAGCTACAAAGAGCCCACCAAGAGGATGGTGTGAACACCAACGTGCTACCTTTCCCAAAAGGCCGGGAGACCCCTGACACAGCTTTGAGGGGCCACATTTTGTTGTCCACCTCATTGCTCCTTCTTCTACACCAAGCTAGTAGGAAAGAAAGAGTGGCCTGTCTTGATTTGTGTGGGAGTTCTCTCCCTCCCACTCCCTCTTCCACCTCCTCACCCCTGCCCTAACCAACCTCCAAACTCAGCTCCATGGATTGGTTCTAGCACCAACCTGTCCTTTTTTCTTCCTTCTTTTTCTTTTTCTTTTCTTTTTCTTTTTGTCGAGGCTTCAGGGGAATTGCCAAGACCTGTTTCATGCATGTCCACTGGCGGCAGGTTCAACTTTGACGATGGGGGGTCATACTGCGGAGGGTGGGAGGAGGGCAAGGCGCACGGTCACGGGATCTGCACTGGACCCAAAGGCCAGGGCGAGTACTGCGGTTCCTGGGCCCATGGGTTTGAACTGCTGGGCGTCTACACTTGGCCCAGCGGGAACACCTACCAGGGCACCTGGGCTCAGGGCAAGAGACATGGCGTGGGCGTTGAGAATAAAGGCCGCTGGGTGTACAAGGGCGAGTGGACGAATGGCTTTAAAGGACGCTATGGCGTGCGGGAAAGCACAGGGACAAGCGGGAAGTACGAAGGGACATGGAACAACGGCCTGCAGGATGGATATGGAACAGAGACTTACTCCGATGGAGGTAAGAACTATAGAAGATGCACGACAGATGCACTGTGGGTGTTTTGGAAGTTGGTTTGTGTATGACAGAAGGCATGTAAAGATGCGTGAACCACACAGTTCCTGTCAATGAGCAATTTTTGACAACTGTCCCCTGTGAAAACAACCTCTTACTGGTTAATGATTGACAGACTGATAGCAGATGTACAGTAGGAGGAGCTTTTCTACAGGTCTTCTAGGGTCATCCATTCTTCTATCATGCCTTGTTAACACACACTCATGCTGAGGCAAGAGGTTGCACCAGGACAGCCTTTGAAAATGAACTTGCGCTCACTTTCCATCTCTGATTCCTCCTTTGTCTGTCCTCCTCTTCTTCATGTCCTCCCAACCCTCAATCCTCAATTCAGCTGCTTGAGGACACGTTGTGTATTTAGAGGCCTTCAATTCAGGCCACACAGTCTTAAGGGATGAGTGAAAGGTTAGAGGGACGGAGGAGGACATCAGCTCCCAAGTAACAAGTCCCAAAAACAATGCCGAACAGAGGACAGACATTAAATTTTGTGCACTTACTCATAATTTCTCAGTTACCTGAAATTTGAACTAGTTTGTATAGAGGTTTTTACCCATATTGCACTTGACCTGGCTGCAATACTTGCTTATATAGGATGAGACAGAAAGGATAGAATTCTCTTTACTTGTCTTAATTTATTTGGATTGCAAGAGGAAGCTGTTATCAGAACATATTGATTGTTAATGCATGTTATTCTGTTAGACCAGCTGCACCAAAACTACTTGCAAACCTTATAGAGGAGAGTAGTTCTATTATTGTAGGGTCTTTACCTTACAATATAAAGCGCCTTGAGGCGACTGTTGTTGTGATTTGGCGCTATATAAATAAATTGAATTGAATTATATTTTTTGGTAGTTCTTTTCAAAAGGCTAAGCAAGCCTTTAAAAGCTCTTATTTTCAGGTGTTGTAAGGCTTCATTTTACCCCTCAAGCCAGAAAAAAAGTCACACAAAATACATGAAATCTTTTCCCATTGTTTTTTTCTTCTTCATGTTTCAGGACCATGGACAGTGTATGTTTATCCAGGAATGGTGATGTTGGTTTAAAACACAGGTTACCAATCAGAAAGTAAAATAAATGTAGGCAACCATTCAGAGGTCAGCCTACAAATGTAACTTCTCCTTTGTGCATCACATTAGGTCAGCGGTTCCCAAATTGTGTGCTGTGAGGTTTTGTGGTTACTATACATTCTTATTGCAGTGGTCTTCCAGATTCAAAATTGTTAGCTAGCACGAAAATGAACTGACTGTTCATCAGTGTGCACGTTGTGAGCTTTTTTCCCCTCAGTTTAAGCCTTACAATAATTTGCCCTGCTTATTAAATCTGGCCCTAAGCATCTACAGTCATGTTAGTTAGTCACATGTTACAATAAATGCTAAAGTCAGCATGCTGACATATTTAGGACAAGGCTAATAAACAGATGCTAGGCACGTGTAATGTTTACGATGTTTATCATCCTTTATCAGCATGTTACCATCCTATCATTTACTGATAAGTGGGGTGTGGCTTATCTCCCCAGTCTGGCTGGAATTTAATCATGAATAACTATGTTAAAATACATTTGAATTGTAATTTTGATCCAAGGGATCAAAGTTATTACAGTTCATCTGTGGACACTATGAATAACTGTACATAATTTGGTGCTTTTCCATCCAATAGTTGTTATATTTAATATTTAATTTTATACCACAGTGATTCATAGACATTCATAGGAGCTAGTAGCATGACTACAAATACAGCCAATATAAGCACAGTATTTGTTCTGAACACCTAAAAACATCCATCAATCTGATAGGACTACCAGATGAAATGTTGGCCACTTAAATGTCTGCGTTTGTGTCTTATTTTTATCATTTGGCTATGTTAAAAAGCAAAACATGTAATTATACATTTCATTATTCAATCTGAAGCACCTTTCGTTTGTAGAGTCTTCTGAATCAGCATCACAATTGCCTTGAAATTGAAATCTGTTGCACTTTGAGTTCTTAGACTGGGACTTAGTTCAGTCACTGTTGGTGAGACACACATCACATGCCTTGAAACTGAAATACACATATACATATGCATATACTATATGCATGCGTGTGCAAAAACTGCACACCCATGAAATCTGGTGGTATGTGTGTAAGTGTAGAGCTGACAGTAGCATACGTGCAGCTAAAGCCTTGTTACATAACTCTACAACTACCAGGCCGTATTACGCTGCTCTTCATCACACACAAACACACACAGTCCTGAGCAGCCTGATAAAATCCGCAGACCAGACTGGTTTCAGGGGTTGATTTGGTACAAAGGAGAATAAGTCAGCCTGATAGATGACCAGACAGATGGCAGAGATGGACGGACTGACAGAGGGAGGCATAGATGAATCAACAGATGTACAGATTAATGAATGAATGGATCACTTATATGATGAACAGATAATTGAGAGATGGCTCACTCGGTGGATAGATGATTATCATGATTGTTATGAGAGATACTCTCTAATCAGCAGGCGAGTGAGATCATTACAGAAAGAAAGAGAAAGGCAAAAATGGGCCTCTCAGAGAGGGATATGTTGGAGAGTAACTGTAGCATTTGAACCCACATACAGTAAATGCAGCAGAGATTGGCCTAGTTACGAGTGTTTATCTTGCTCCAACAGTACACAGTGTCCTTATTATAACAGCATGCATCTGTCCTTTTTATAGATCTATGAGGTAATAAAACTATTTGTTGATCTACTGTTTTATTAGAAGAAATAACCAGGGACACTGGGGCAGAATTTAAGAAACAGAAACAAAATAATCAAAAAAAGCTAAATTGTTAAGTAACCAAAGAACGAATGCCAACATAAATCTTGCCTTGCTGTGGCTGACTGTTTTCTTGACTTTATTTGTGACTAAAAAAGCTATACAGTGTAGCATTTATAAATCTGCATCAGTGGCTCCATGTGGCATCCACACGCAAAAGATCCCCAGTTCAAAACTGGGAGGAGACATAAACCCAGCCTCAGAGGTTCACAAGCTAGTGTACTCCTAGTGCTGGTCGCAAACCCGGATAAATGAGATCAAGACATCCATCAACTATAAGCCCAGATGTCTGATTAGTTGGTGGTTGCCAAAATTGAGCTTATAATAAAAGAGTAGTTCTGTTAGCACCAAGAAAGAGGTTTGCTAGCTGCCCGGTCTGTGTATGAAGTATAATTCATTTGAAGTTGTGTAATGAGAAATGCCAGTTTTGAGGGTATTTCCTACTTTCATTGTCCTACTTGTGCTAATGCAAACGTATAATGCTGACACTGCCTAAACAAAGTGTAAATGTTGCCTGTATTATTTTCATTTTGGATGAAGACGTGGAGCACAGTTCAGTGCACCGAAGCATCCACTTGCTCCATTATCCAAGTTGTACAATGAAAATTAAGCAAAAAAAGGAAAGAAAAAATAGACAGACATTAAATCGCAGTAAAATCCATTTTGGTCTCCAACAACTAGTCAGAAAATATCTGGGCTCTTAGTTGAATGATGTTAAAAAAACTTATCTGGAAGGTTCAGACTTACAGGAAATATGACAAAAAAAGGAAAAATGAGTCCAAGTTTTTAATTGAAATATGGTACAAACCACCTAGAAAAAAATCAGACGAATGTGTACACTTTCCAGGTATTTTCTCAGCAGATGAAAGATACAGTAGAGGCTATTCAGAGGGCATGAGAGCAATGCCACAAGAAAATAAATAATCTGCAGCACAGTATACAAACAGTATTCACTGTAGCAACAAAATGAATCTGTTTCTGAATTTTTTCTGCTTTTGTTCAAGCAGCAATCGAAGGCAACGTGCTGAACTGACTGATCACAGCCCCAATCAGTGTCATATATAGGGAGCGCAGTCCACATACTGTAGGTGATGGCAGCAGGATGTAGGCTCTGTATTGCATGTGATGTTCTTTTGTGTGCTTGCTTAATTGTGATCAAATGTATAGAGGTTTCTCTCATGATGTCATGCACAGATTGTCTACTATACTGAACGTGATATAACCACCTGTCACGAGTGAGAAATGTGTATTCCCAGATTAGTTGGCAAGTGGTTGCTGGAGGTTGCTAGGTGAAATGAGTCACAAAGAGGATGCTGCACCAAAAACCTCCTTCATGATTGCTTTGGTCATTAACAGATTGCCGCGGTTGCCTGTAGTTTGTGTGGAAGATGCCGACTCGTCTCACTAACTACTAGCCGAGCAGTAGTAAAACTTGAAAAAGTGCGACACAGACTGGAAACGGAGAATGTTCACCTTCAAAGTAAAAGTTATGCCTCAGTGCTCTAAAAGGTGCAACTTTTACTTAGAAGGTGAATTACTGTATCTCCAAGCAACCATGGCAGTCTGCTAGTGATCCAAAGAGGTTTTTGCCAACCAGTTGGGAGAATACACACTTGTGTCTAGTGACCGGTGGTTGCCAGGAGGTTACTGATTGCTCTCTAGGTCTGTGTGACTGGGGCCTTATTCACTTGACCCTACATTGTCATCATGATCGTCACATAGCGGATGAGTCAACGTCACGTGGTTAGCGGTCATGTGACTGCAAAACCTCAATACAGTGCAAAAAAAAACATGAATCTTATACAGTCTCAGAAAACCTGGAACTCACTTGTCAATCCTTTTGGAGTTAATGCATCTTTCTGAATGCTAAATGAAGCATGAACATGAGCATAAATTGTGCCAGCTCTAGTTGTTATTGCTCATTAAAACAGCTTAAATGCTACCTAAATGCTGAAATAACAATTTTTCTTCAGGGGTTTTCTGATATTTGCTTTCACAGTAAAGCCTACCTTTCAAACTTAGAGCTCTGTCATGTCCAGAGCAATATCAGCCAGGAGCCAAAGCATTCAAAGATGCTCTGCTGCCTACATACTTTTGAAACACGCTGTGCAATTTGAGTCAGCTACACTTCCCCTCCAACTCCACCTGGTGCCAAATTTCTAGGAAACACTCCTCCTCCGTCTTCACCGCTGCTGTTTAGCTTTTCTTTTCGTTACTCTCCCACTTCTGCCAACATCCCTCTCTCCTCTCCTCCCACCTTTCTGCTCCCTCCCTCACTTTGCTGCATTTCCACGGAGCTGCGCTGTACAGTAGGGTTTCCATAGCAATGCTCACTGACATGCAGCAGGTCACCGTGTCACGAGGGACTTGATGTTCCTCGCTGCTATTGGCTGCCGAGCCGGCTCTACTGAGCCCTGATTGGCTGATTTGGCCTTCCGGGCTAATGTTGTTTACTAAGAAGAAGAGCTAAGCTGACTGATTATCAACCATATACAGGGAAGAAGAGAGAGGGAGTGAAGTAGAGAAATGAAAAGAGAGCAGTAGACAGATTCAGTAATCACTTTAGTGAGAGTTGAAGTCACAATAAGAGATTACAGCTGCCACTGTGTACAACAGCACTAACTGCTAGAGATTACAGCAGGAGTGGCTAATATGTTGTTGTCAGAGATGCATGAATTGACCTAAAAATTCCCTCTTCCAACATATGTGAAGATGAAATGTTAAAAAGAGAAGAAAAAGTGGGAGAGCATTCATATCATGGCAGATGCTCAATCACACGAGGTGTGCGGCAGCTCACAAGCATCTCTGAACCTCTCTCTTGTCCTCCAGCTGTTGGCAAATATGCTAAAACAGAATTATAATTGTTCTAAATTAACATACCCTGCTAGCCTGCTAAAAGCTGCTATCACTGCTGTAATTATTCTCGCTCTGGCCATGTTATATAAGCATAATAAATCCACATAATAAATAATAAATCCACTTCTCTTGTTTAAACTCACCCAGCAATGATAGGTGGGCCAAATGAAATCAAAAACCTGTTTCCTTTGGCTCGCTGATTAGTGCGACATGAGTTTTGGAAGAAAAAATAGCAAGTGCTTGTAAAAGACTATATTTGAGAAAATATATTTGCAGTTCATGTGGGAGGAAGCGCTTCGACCAGAAGTGCCACTCTGCTTTCTATCACCCAGTCCGCCATGCAGTTAGCTCATGCCCTGTAGCAACACATGTAACCAGCATATAATAGACTTATTAAACAGAATTATCTTAGACATGGCCAAGATAATGCTCGAGGTCTCAGACAACCCAAACAGGCTTACAAACATGAACACAGCTGAAGTGTCCTGAGGTTTATCTCGATCCCTATCAGCTTCAAGACTGCTGTTTGTAGGAAAACCTTCATTTCTCCCCTTTGTGTGGAAGAGGGAAAGGGTAAAGCAATTTACAAACAGTTTTAAATTGTGTTTTAGATGGTATGACTATCCCAAAGACATAGGTCACCAATAAGAACTGTATATTCAGACAGCCCAGTCCTTGCCTTTGATTCTAGTTGATGTTATATATTCTGTCCTTCTAGTGTCTCCGTTTAGGTCCAGAGTGAGGCTGTTTTTATTTATTTTTATTAGTTATTAAGCTGCTGTTTTTCCTGTTGATTAATTTGGCCAAGAAAGAAAGAAAATTCAGAGGAAGTGAGTGAGGTGAATCCTGTTTTTTTTTTTTTATCTACATGATTTATTATTCTGCATGATGTGAAAACCATGTGAAAACTATCCTTTGACTGTCCGTTCGGATAAAGAAACACTCCATTGTTTAAACCTTCACATTTGAAACCAGCAAATTGTATGAATTTTAGTTTAAAATATTTAAAGGAAATATTAAAGATATACAGATACAGTGGTGTGAAAAAGTATTTGCCCCCTTCCTAATTTCTTAGTTTTTTGCATATTTGTCACACTTACATGTTTCAGATCATCAAACACATTTTAATATTAGACAAAGATAACCTGAGTAAATACAAAACGCAATTTTTAAATGATGATTTCATTTATTAAGGGAAAAAAGTTATCCAAACCTACCTGGGCCTATGTGAAAAAGTAATTGCCCCCTCTTGTTAAATCATCAATTAACTGTGATTAACCACATTTTTTGGAAAGCTGAGTTCAGTTTCACTGCCACACCCAGGCCTGATTACTGCCAGACCTGCTGAATCAAGAAATCACTTAAATAGAACCTGTCTGACAAAGTGAAGCAGGCTGAAAGATCTCAAAAAGCAACACATCATGTCATTTTGTATTTACTCAGGTTATCTTTGTCTAATATGAAAATGTGTTCAATGATCTGAGACATGTAAGTGTGACAAATATGCAAAAAACTAAGAAATCAGGAAGGGGGCAAATACTTTTTCACACCACTGTACATCCCATCATAAGCCAGCTGATTTATCCACTGATTATTTCAGCTCCAGTTTTTTGGCCATTTCCTTTCTTTCATGCCTTCAGCGTTTCTAGCAGCTATAGAATGTTTTAGACATATTCACCTTTATTTATGGTAAACTGCATTTCTAAAAGCAAGAACTCTTTAAGACAAATTCCTAGGAGGCTAGTAATACAACATGCAGGAAGGTTACAACTCAAATTAAAAGCACATTATTTTCAAAATAAAGGCTCTAAAATTGTGAGATGCCTCTTTTTCTGTTTTTCTTGTGGGTTTTTTTGCCCATTCTTTTGCAGCTCTGTTTGTTATTGTATTTCCTCTTTTTGGAGAGAAGACCTGAGTGTGTTACTGTATGTTTGTGTGAGTGTGATTATTAGACTGTTGAGTTGTGTTTCCAGTTGTTGTGTGGTACCGTTGTCGTTTTATTCATTTTAACTTTTTAATTTTTACTATGTTTTTTACTTATACAACATTTACCTTCATTTTCATTTAGTTTTATATTTGCTCACTCTTTGGTTAGCTTTAGGTACCAAAACTACTTGGTTAGGTTTGGAAAACGATGATTATTTGGGTTTAAGTAGACCCAAAAATCACAAAGCTCCATTTTCCATCTGGCAAAGTTTTAGAGTGACAAGCTCTGCCCCCACAATACAACCAAAAAATATAGGTATCTCACAGTTTTACAGCATATAATGTAATAATACTACATTTGTGGCGGTGGGCAAACATAAAGTTAGGTCCATAGGTTTTTGGACAATTAAACTTTTAGCATCACAGTAAATTTTAAATAAAACAATCAAGATTTGTGTGAATTGCAGACTTCCAGCTTTAATTGCTTTAATTGCTGTAATTTCATGCATAGTCCCCTATTTTCATAAATTCAAAAGTAATTGGACAAACTAACATAATTTAAAATTATGTTATCAAGTCTAGAAGCCATGGACATCAGCAGATGGTGAGTTTCCTCCCTTGTGATGCCAGGCCTTTTTGCCCGATCATGTTGTTATTGATGTTTCTCTTCTTCTCCTTATTCTTCTCTTCCATCATTCTGGTACAAGGGAAGTTTTCTGGTGACGTCCAATCTGGACTTCTTGTTGAGTGTAACCAGTGGTTTGCACCTTGTTGTAAACCCTCTGTATTTACATTCTTGAAGACGTCTCTTGATTGTAGACCTTAACAATGATATGCCTGCCCCCTCAAGAGTATTCTTTACTTGGTTAGATGTTTTGAAGTTGTTTTTCCTAACCATGGAAATAATTCTGTGATCAGGCGCTTCAGTTGTCTTCTGTGATCTTTCAGGTCTTTAGGTGTTGCTGTCTCTCTGATAGTCTTATTTGGGTTTTTCAGTTGCAGTGAACAGCTACCAAAATCAAGTTGAACACTTGGAATCAGATCTTTTATCTACCCAACTGTAGCTATTACAGGAAAGAGAGGTGTTTTATGTCAGTAATCGTCATTTTTGTATCGGTTAATGGTTTTTAAAACCTGTCATGTTCTTGTATAGGTCAATTGACAGGGAAAGCTAAAGAGGAAAATTAAAGCAAAATGGTCCCTTTGTGTTTTTTGCTGCCTCTATCGATCACACAAAAAGTTACCAAGGGCCACCACTGGACCAGTGAATTTGCTTTAGAGGTATTCTCACCCATCTGTTGATAAGTGTTGCACTGCCATGCCAAATCATCTAAATAGCACAGGTTTACAAGTTACTTTAAAATTCCAAAATGTTGCTAGCAAGAATAGAAAAGGTGAAAACAGGCATCTTTTGTGGACCACAGTCTACTCTTTGGACACATTTTTGAATTTCCTTTCATGATGCATGCCGATACTTTAAACTGTACAGCAGGAAGCTGTAGTCCATCCTTGCTCAGCGGTGATACAGTATCTCGGTTAGTACAGGATATATTCTCTGTGAAACCCAGTGGAGCTGAATGATGACTAATTCCTTTATTCTGTGCAAGATGATCCTGTTAAGCACTTTGCCTGGTATGGATAGGATTGTAATCCCACGGTAGTTTGCACAGTTGATGAGGTCACCCGTATGCTATCTTGACGTAAAAGAAAAAGCCTCTTCACCATGTTGCTGGCAGGTCTTGGTCCCTTTCCAGATTTTTTCTTTGATTTATTTATGACCGTTGCTGCTTATCCCCTTCAGTATTTCTTGTTTCACTGGTCTTTCAGGCTTCTTTTACTTGTCTGGAGCTCCGTCATGCTGCTAGTTTATTTATGAATGCCAGACCACTGTGCTTTTCTTTTTTGATGCTCTTTTTTCATTGAGCTGTTGACATCAATGCATATAGCATTTCTTTCTCAAAAAGTAAAGTATGTTCTATGGGTTACTTTGTGTTAAAAAAAAAAATGAACACACAAGAAACTGAAATCGTAGCACAGGATTGTGGAACTCTGTTGCACTAAGGGTTGAACAAGAAAATAGGGATCGCAAACAAAAAAAGCAAAGTGATCCTGATGTCTTACAACATTACACTGACTGTTTCACAGACCTGAGCATGCAACTCAGTGGTTGTGTGGAGGTTTTAAATCAAAAAAGTAAGATCTTTAACAACGTAGTTTACATATACTGTACAGCTTTGCCTTCTGCTATCAAATTGGATATCCATAAAAACCTGCAAATCAACTTTGCAGGGTTTTTTTTTTTTTTTTTGCAAAAATCCTCTGAATGGCTGACCTGATTTAGCTATTTCCTCTGCTATGATGCCTAAAATGCACAACAAAAGAACACCAGTTGGCGAACATGGATGTAAAACAATGAGCGTTTGAAATACACTAAATGTTTTATGAGGAATGAAGACATCTGTCTGAGCTTAAGGACGCACAAAGGCATTTGTTTGATTATAAGTGCCAACCCATTCATATTTGGACAAACTATTACTAAGAAAACACTGGTTACAAAATGACAGATAAGTGTGGGCATTTTTAGATGTGCAGGTCATCAGCATGCCAATGTGTTATCATGAGTCTTTTTTATTAAATTTCTGAACAGATAAATAATCCTCAAATGGCAATCTGAAAGACTCAGACAGGAAAAAAAGGGGCCCAAGCAAAATCTCTTAAACGGATAATGGTCCCGCACAGTGATTTACGCAGCGAGAGGTTTAGCTTTGAACAGACTTTCCTTGCTTTCCGTGTTCAGTGATTTGACCATGGTTTAGTGTGTTTGTCTGCATGCCCGCACAGCCTGACTCTTTATCCTGCCTATCTCTTTGGCTTGTTGCCTGTCAGTTTTCTTGTCTACTTGTCTTTAGTTACTGTCTTTCCTTCATTATGTACAGTCGCTGCTTTTCTCCCCCAGCTGATGTGTCTGTGCACCAGATCCTCGAGGCTAACTCTCTTTGTCTCTCTTCAGTAGTTTTTTCACCACAGTCTGCTTCACTTCATAGCAATATGAATATGAATCTACAATTATTTAAAGGAGTGCACAAGATTGAATTCTTTCTCTTAAAATAAAATTTTTTTTTATGTGAAAAACACCCATTAAAGTAGTAGCTTTTGATTTCCCAGAAGTGTGACTTGTTGTTTTTCTTTCTTTTTCTTTTCTTTTTTTTTTAGGGTCATTACTATTATACGCCTTCTGTAAAACCAAAACAACCCATCTGCAGGCTTTAGCTTATGTAATGGGAGAAGTTTGATGTTTGGAGTGAGGATTAATGGTGTTGACTAAATCATGAAAACTCTAAATATCTATCTTGGAAGTCTGCCCCACATCGTTGTCGATGTGTTACTAACTGGGTAGATGGAGTTTGCCCTGGAAGCTCTTGGGATGGTGTAGTGCTACATGAACAGGAACTGCCTGGGCTGGAAGCTGATGCTAGAAGCATCACGAGGCTAAAGGTGATGCTAAAATGCTGAAAAACTGCAGTTCCTCAAGTGGCCACTTGAGGCTTGCTCAAAAAGTGAGTCAATCTCCATAGCCTCTAATGTTAAAATGCCCAACTTCACAACAGAAAAAGCAACTGTCTGTTAGGCTTCAGCTAGTTTGAATAAGGCCTCAGTCACATAGACCTAGAGGCTGGTTGGTGACCACTTGGCAACTTTCAGTTGCTAGGGAAAAAAGTGTATTCCCCGGCCTATTGGCGAGTGGTTGCTGGATGTCGCTGGGTGAAATCTGTAGCAAAAAGGCCAATGTGTCTGAAAACACTCCCCATTTACTCTGCAAGTCATAGTGAAAAAGTGCAACACAAGTGGAGAACATTCGCCTTCAATGTAATAGTTGTGCGTCAGCGCTGCAGCCAACACATTTCAAAAGTGCACATATTTAATTCAATTCAATTTTATTTATATAGCGCCAAATCACAACAAAAGTCGCCTCAAGGCGTATGTAGAGGTGGTGACAGGTAAATCTAGCTTT
>VUQS01076093.1:23080-35440 GCA_015108495.1 Heterochromis multidens
TTGTAAAGGGGGTACAGCTTGGACGTTATCTGCTAACGTTAGTGCTGGCTTGATAGTAAGTAATTGACAGCAATATTAAGTTGCAGTCACTTACATGCTAATTGACTTTAACTCTTTTTCAACATAAATTTTGAAAAACATTTTGAAAAACAGGCTTAAAACTCAATATATTTACTGGAGGAACAGAATAACCAGCTCCTTTTAGTGGAACCCCACATTGAATAAAACAAAATGGCACCCTTCTGTCACTCAGTTTGTCCACACCCTTAATTAAGCAAAACTTTGAAACTTTGATACAATTTAAAAAGGTTAACTTGTATAAGTATTCACCCCC
The DNA here is from genome assembly GCA_015108495.1 of Heterochromis multidens. NCBI lineage: Eukaryota > Metazoa > Chordata > Actinopteri > Cichliformes > Cichlidae > Heterochromis > Heterochromis multidens. The sequence goes on from VUQS01076093.1 coordinate 23,415, forward strand.
TGTTCCATCAACAGAGAACAGAGAGGTACCAGTGTACCAGAAATAACATGTTTATTTCTGTTGTTGGGTATTTTAACATGGGACTCTATGGGGGCTGACTTCTTTTTGTGTAGCCATTCTACTGTGGCCATTTGAAGAACTGCACTTTTTTAACACTTGAGTTGACTTTATTTTTCAAGGCTGGAGGGTGCTGCTTAGGTGCTTCAATTAGGCACACCCTAATTAATGTGACTGCAGGTATCTTGCTTAACAGCTGATTGAAATGATCACTTGTGAGTTTACTGGTTTAACCTGTACAGAGACGCATTAAAGCAGTTTTCCTCCCTTTTTTGAATTCAAAAGTTTGCATTTATGCATTTGACACTGGAGCTGTGACAACCCTAGTATCAGTTGACACAGTGCAGGTGTTCAGATGAATCATTATGTGTGAATTATTATTGCTTTATTGCCTTCATCAAAGAGCATCTACATATATTGTTTTCCATGTTTGAGATTTTGGTGTCTGTTTATGCAGAACCAGGTGCAAAATTCTGTTACTTCATCAGGCCTAATAAATATTTTCTTTTCTCTCCCCAGGAACATTTCAGGGTCAGTGGGTTGGCGGGATGCGCCATGGCTATGGAGTTCGTCAGAGCGTTCCATACGGTATGGCAGCCGTTATCCGCTCGCCGCTTCGTACCTCCATAAACTCTCTCCGCTCCGGTTCAGAGCACAGCAATGGTACAGCTCTGCTGGACCGGACTGGGGCAGTGGTTCCTGGACCTCCTCCCCTTCCTGGCACTCTGACCACCAGCGTCTCCATGTGCAGCACAGGCAGCAGCGGCAGCAGCCCCGCAGTGTCTCGGGGAGGTTTTGTGCTGACAGCGCACAGCGAGGCTGAGCTGCTGAAAGGGAAAAGGAAGGGCGGGCTTTTTCGAAGATCCATCCTGTCTGGTCTCAAGCTGAGGAAGTCAGAGTCCAGGAGCTCTTTGGCGTCCCAGAGGTCTAAACAGAGCTCATTCAGGAGTGAAGCCGGCATGAGTACTGTGTCCTCTGCTGCATCTGATATCAACTCTACCATCAGGTAATGACAGGTAGATGATAGAGGTGGTAGGTTTGAGCAACCTCTGCCACAGGGCAGCAGTATGTTCTACAGATACCAGATAACAAGAAAAACACCAATAAATTTTGCAAGGATAATTTTTATTCAATTTTGGGGCAATCTGCCAAACCTTTTGTTCTCAAACACCATTTTTCATTGCAGTTTCAAGCCTGTTTCATGGGTCATTTAAATCCAGCATACTGTGTTGGTTGACTAGTATTGCAGTAGATATCTGAGTTAAAAACTAATCCTTCATTGAATGCTTCTAGAATAACCATACCCATACCCATCATCATTGTCTATTGCTACAAGCCAACATGCTACATGAGTTACATTGTGTTTTCTTCTTGTTTCTGTTTTGTGGTTTGATATATTTATCCCTGACAAGTTGAAATGTACTGTAAAAGTCATACATTTAAGATTCTAAGAAAGTCTGAGAGGATTCAAACTTAACAGCAATATTTACCTAAAAAGTATCTTGAACTAACATGAATTTATCCACCATAAAACCATAAACAATAACACCGCCTACTATGGTCTTAATTCTTAATTCACATAAGGGAAACTTTAGCTTTGAAAGATTGTGGCTGTAATGACTTTGGAACATGGTTAAGTAGAGTCTGGTGAGTCAGATGTCAACTCTGTGTCAGGGTAATGAAATGATGTACTATGAAAGGGAACTGTCCTTCATCTGGAGGACATGGATTCAAGGAAACAACAAACACCTGTTCTGCTTAAGTGCCTTTAAAATGGATTAGCATGCAGTCCAAAGCAGACTATACGTCAAAGCCCAGTATATTGGTCAGCTGGACCAGTGCCTAAGAAGAAGTTTACCGCCAGTTTCATTCATTGCGTGAACTTCAGCTTCTTAATCTGGCTTAAATGTTACACTGGAAGTGGTTGGCATCAAACTCCAGGTATGCTGGATTGAGATGTCTTATTTTAAGTTGACCAATTGCAAAGACTAGAGTTGTCACCACTTGACCTAATGGTTGGCAATAGTAGATATTCTCAATAATGTCACCTTGGCACAGAGCTCTGGCTTTTTCTGCTACCTTTTTATGGACCATGAATAAAAATTGATTGATTAATAACCCCCATGCACCTGCTGTTCAAATCTTTTGTTTGTGAGGTGCCAGTCAAGAGAAAGTTGACTTAAGGGAAGTGGAAAGGGAGCTGAAATGACACCAAGGCGGAATATAAGATAAATAAGGATTACTTTGATCTGTGAATCATGCAAAAAATCTGTAGAAGACTCCAAGAATAAAATATGGAGTGAGATGGAAATAAGCATAATGATATCCTTTAAATACCTGCTTGGATCCTGATTAGTTTTTTTCTTAACCACTTTTTAATAGACTTTTGTGACCTAACATGACACTTTTCCACTGAGTAACAGCAGCTAGTAGTAATGATAAAGCTGATAGGTTATAACTTACCTACAATACCTACCTATTTATTGTTCTTTCCAAACTTTGACTTAAAAACATGATTGAATATTTAGTATGTAACCTTTCACCTCTTCCAGCCTTGGAGATGCAGACACAGAGTTGACCGTCGCTGACGACGATGTGGATGCCACAGCAACAGAGACCTACTGTGGGGAGTGGAAGAACGACAAGCGGACCGGATTTGGCGTGAGTCGGCGGTCCGATGGGCTGCAGTACGAAGGGGAGTGGCTCAGCAACAAGCGGCATGGCTATGGTTGCACCACGTTTCCTGATGGCACAAAAGAGGAAGGGAAGTACAAGCAGAACATCCTGGTGAGCGGCAAGAGGAAGAACCTGATCCCCCTCCGAGCCAGTAAGATCAGAGAGAAGGTGGACAGAGCTGTGGAGGGAGCGCAGAAGGCAGCAGATATCGCCCGGCAGAAGGCTGAGATCGCTCTTTCCAGGTAGGGAATTACAGGCGCAGTACCTGTCTGTCTGCCTTCCTTTTTTCCCTTTGAATGAAGTCATGTTCTAGGTCCTGGTTAATCTAAAAATCAAGTGGTTTGAAGTTGGCACAGTTCAGCAGAAAAAAGTGCTTTTTTAAAATATTTTTTTATATTATGCACCCATCAGGATTTAATGATACTTGAATTAAAAGCTGATGGCAGGTGTGGAGTCGCTTTAAGGCCACTGCCAATCAAATCACGCCCACACAGCCCTGATCAGGCAGTTTTTCTAAGTGTTAAACACTAAATAAATAGTCACTAAGGAAATTTCCCCCCTAACTTTACATTTTGTTTTAACCTTTACTGTTATAGAACAAGCATCCTGCCAAGAGTACAGTAGGTATAGATTGTAATTTGCTTATTGTGAAACAGCACAAGGTCATTTTTAAACTTCTCCTTGTGATTAAACAAAAAGGAAACAGCTTGTGAGCATTTTGGTAGGCATGTCATTGTCTTTAAACAGAGCTGAGCTTCCAGTGTATGATCCTTAGCTAATCTAAATGACTGTACTTACTGCTTTAAAAAGGTTATTGGGATTTTTTTTTTCTTATCTAAAGGTAAAGAAAACATGTTAGCTATTATACTATGCTACATTTTTATTAGTAGAGGATAATATTAAAAAAATCATAGTTATGTACATGTGGATATAGCACTGGTCGCACTGTTAATTTGAATGAAATGTCAGAACAGTTACCATATTGCTCAGGTGGAGCTTGGCCTCCTAATGCAACTGTATTTATGAAATGTGATTTACACTTTTTCATACCAAAATGCTTATCTTGTTGTTCTGTTGATAGTAAGCATAATAGCGCTATAATATACAGGCATATGAAAAAGAAAGTTTCCACAGGATTCTATGTAGTCCTGTGGAAAACTAAGTGCACCCCATGATTCAGTAGCCTGTAGAACCACCTTTAGCAGCAATAACTTGAAGTAATCATTTCCTGTCTCTGACATCATTGTGGAGGAATTTTGACTCACTCTTCCTTACAACGTTGCTTCAGTTGGTTGAAGTTTGTGGGCATTTGTTTATACACAGCTGTCTTGAAGTCCCACCACAGCATTTTAATCAGACTGAGGTCTGGACTTTGACTGGGCCATTGCAGCACCTTGATTCTTTTCTTTTTCAGCCATTCTGTTGTAAATTTACTGCTGTGCTTGGGATCATTGTCCTGTTGTAGAACCTCATTTAAGTCAAACTTTAGCTGTCAGACAGATGGCCTCACATTTGACTCTAGAATACTTTGGTATACAGAGGATTTCATGGTTGACTCAACTATTGCAAGGTGCCCAGGTCCTGTGGCTGGAAAAACATCCACCACCGTGCTGACAGTTGGTATGAGGTGTTGGTGCTGATATGCTGTGTTTGGTTTTTCCAAATGTGGTGCTGTGCATTATGGCCAAACCTCTCCACAGAAGTCTTGTGGTTTGTTCAGACGCAGCTTTGTAAACCTAAGTTGTGCTGCCCTGTTCTTTTTAGAGAACAGGGCAGCTCTTGGCCATACTTGTTCAGTCTTGTTCTAATTGTACTGTCATGAACAACATTTAACATGCTAACTGAGGTCTATAGAGTCTGAGTCTGATAGCTCTTGGATATTTTGCAGTTCCTTTGAGCATTGCACAGTCTGACCTTGGGGTGGTGGGTGGTTGCTGGGACATCTTCTATGAAGATTTTGGAATTGTGTTAACACATACCTGAATGTTCCAGACCAGCAAACTGCCCAAACCCCTGCTTTTATAGAGTCGCTCACACTTTCTGATGGTCAGTTAATCAAGTGCAGCAGCACCTGGCTGCTACTTACTCTCTTAAATCCTTTGGAAGCAATAAGGCTGCACTTAGTCCTGTGACTAAGTCCTGTGAAAAGACTGTAAACATGTTCATAGCAGTAAAATATTGTAAAACAGCTGTGTGACATGATTCTGGCATCTCTTTATGAAATGAAAAGGTTTTACCTAGGAATGAGTCAGAACCCCTGAGCAAGATGGCGGTGCCAAAGATGCATCTTACAAGCCCATACATCTAGATGTTTATATCTATGGGCTGCTGTTACATCTCCAACATCCTAATCCATCTTATAACACCTATTTTCCATCTCTCAACCACAGAGATTCTCCGCTCTGTTTAAAACATTTGTTGATTCACTTTATTTTACTGTACAGTCGAGATCAGTGACAGATTAAAAATAAGATTCAGGTTAAGGTGAAATTAGGGTTACAGTATGAGTGAAATTGGCAAGCCAAGCGAGACTGTCTGGAGCTGTTAAGACTCTGATAAAGCTGTTCTGCTGAATGGAGATGAGGGCTGATTCTCATTATAACTCAGCGCATTCAACTAAAACAGTGAGTGCAGTTGGGCTGATGATGTTAATGGGTGTGCCCTGACCTTCTTTACAGCAGCAAGAAACTTTTGGACAGGAATATAAAGCAACAATTCATGTTTTTCGCAGCTAAGGACTCAAAGCAGAAAGTAATTAGCTATCCTGGGAACTGAAGCCACAGATACACATATTGATACTCTTGTCAAGTGGGGACTCATCAGAAGTAGGCCCATGACCTATTTTGTGTCCAGACCTTGTTGTTTCAAGGATTCAGGTTATAGCTACAGCAGCTCTGGCAGTGACAGAGCTGCTGTTCTTTTTTTTAAACTACTTGTGTAGAGCTTAGACAAAGGAAATTTAACAGGTGTCAAGGTAAATGTTTGGGATAAAGATTAAGGTGGGAGAGAAAGGCTTTTAAATGGGCCATTACTAGTTGAAATGCTTTGAATTCTTTAAAAAAACATGAACTATTTAGGTCCTGATCAGCCAAGTCAAACACAAAATATCTCCATGTAGAACTCTTGCCACCTGTAGCATCCATGTTATGAAATCCCAAGTGAAGGGAGAGAAGGGGGTATAATGTGGTTTCTGCATCTGTGTATTTGCGCACATAGATCTAAGTAACATTAATGTTGTCAGCCAGTCAAATGTGTGCAGCCTTTCATGAACTCCTCTGTGGCATCCGCATACAAAATTTGACACTTCATGGACAGCCTGCACAGCAGAGGCGTCGTTATTTGTGTAATAAATTTCACACCCTTCATCCTGTTCTTGATTTCTGCTTCTGATTTGTGCACACTATTTTCCTTTTAATTTTCTTCATGTTGTCCAGCCAAACACAGAAAAACAAACTAGCTCTTCTTCTTGCTGCCCAGAGGTTGCCCTCCTGCTTTCTAGTGCACACGTGTGGAACGCTTCCATTTATGCAATATTAGAGAGGACCGGACTCAAAGATGGCACCTGTTCACTTATATAAAAATTACACATGAGCCCAGAAAGTTTCTAGCTTTGATTTTGTTTCCACATTCTGTGTGCCCTATACATATGTGTTTGATCTTCTGGCCCCACCCACATTTTCCTGCTTCACAGTGTGATGCAAATGGTTTCTTGCATTTGTGCAATATCTCTAAAATTAGAAACATTCTGTCTCAGAGTGATGCTGAAAATTAGTTTATTACTTCTAGGCTAGACTATTGTAATTCATTATTATCAGATTGTTCTAAAAACTCATAGTACCATATCACCCCAGTAGAGCACTTTGCTCTCAGACCGCTGGCTTACATGTGGTTCCTAGGCAGAGCCTTCAGCTTTCAGGCCCCTCTTCTGTGGAACCAGCTCCCAGTTTGGATTTGGGAGACAGACACCCTCTCTACTTTTAAGATTAGGCTTAAAACTTTCCTTTTTGATAAAGCTTATAGTTAGGACTGGATCAGGTAACCCTGAACCCTCCCTTATGCCTCTTTTCCACTAGCGCCTACTCTACTCAAGGTAAATGGCTACACACAAACCAGCGTGTTTCATCTCGCCTTCTCTGGCTCTTATCTTTTACCCTGAGTCTGACAAAAATCCATAGACCGAGCAGCAGGTATACCATCGCCTTGATGTCCTCCATTGTTGTGTTGTGTTTGTGTCGCATACAAATAATGTCACGGGACTTTAGGGCCGCCTTGCTATAACGACCCCACCCACATTGAGGTGGTACTCAATTGTAATGGAAAACGACCAAAACTGAGTTGAGTCGAGTCAAGTTGAGTCAAGCTGAATAGGTGCTAGTGGAAAAGAGGCTTTAGTTACGCTGCAATAGGCCTAGGCTGCTGGGGGCTTCCCATGAAGCATTTCTTCCTCACTCACCTCTTTTCACTCTCTGTGTGTTTATACACCACTCTGTATTTAATCATTAGTTATTATTAATCTCTGGCTCTCTTCCACAGTGTGTCTTTTGTCCTGTCTCGCTCTCCTCACCCCTAACCAGTTGTGGCAGATGGCTGCCCCTCCCTGAGCCTGGTTCTGCTGGAGGTTTCTTTATAACTTTATAAAAATAAGGCTCACTTTTGTAGGTGTTTTAGAGGTTTTGTTAATATAAAAACCCCATACGTTAAAGTTTCAGTTGGAGAATCAGTTTGAAGTGACCTGTTAACAAATTTACCGTTTTTTTAATGGTGGCCTTTCTGGGCAGCAGCACAGTGAGTGACCACTGTAAAAACCTGAAGCAAAGCTTAGATTTAAAGGCTTAGCTTGATTCTGCTCTCCCTACATCTGTGAGATAAGCATGTAGTGTGTGAAAGTTGACTATTTTGAGTGATATTTATCCTAAGACAAGGATACAGGAGTCATGAATTGGCTAAAACAAATTTTTGAATTTTGACGTCTGGGACTTTAAAACTAGTAATCAGTTGTAACCTCCCCTGACTTCCATTTCTAAACTTAAAGGTATGAATATGGGTCATAAAATAATGTCAAAAACGAATTTATATATATAATCCATACATTTGTTTTGGCTTCGGAATATTATCCTCTCTCAGTTTTGATTGTCCTTCATACAATATGAAGTTCTGAACCTCAGCTTCCAATTAGCTTTTGTGTTTATGTGTTTTGTTGCCATATTAGTACTGCATGGCAACAGATCGTGTCTTTTCAGCCTACAACATGGTAAAATTTTGTCTTGATTGGGTTATTCCGTACAACAGATACTGTCCTGCAAAACAAAGGTGTGATCAAAAGCAGCTGGCTGCAGTGACAACATTGTCAATCAGTGAGTGAAGCAGCTGTCCAAAAGGGGATTAGCTTTTTTTTTTGATTAGCAGTTGACCTTGGAACAGATCAATAATGCAGTAATGTTTTGCACTCTGACTGTAACTTATGTAAAATATATGCGTTTAGGAGTAGATTGCCTGTTTTCCACAAGATGTCAGGTTGGTTTCTTAGATAGATGAGCCTGTTAAGATGGAAATATTGAAAACACCAGAGGGTGGCAAGGAAATGATGTGAGGTGGGACACAGAGAGAACGACATAATAAAGTGAGAGGAAAAAAAACACATTAAAAGAGAGGGCAATTTCCACATTATGCCAGCAACACTGGCAGTAAGCCTGAAAGAGCAGAGAGGCTGAATTGCTCCCTCTCTCTCAGACACAGATAAACCTGCTCTTGCTTATATGCTTATAAACTTACTTGTGTAGTTCGTGAATGAAGCTGCTGAACATGTCTGTGTTTGTAGAGTGTGCATGCACGAGGAGCTGAATAAGTAAAGAGCCAATCCTATTAGTTCTCATGACGGTCTTCCGCTGAGGGCAGTATGACCACAGCGAGCTACAGCTGCTCACCTAATTCCTCTCACACTGTTGGGAAGTCACGCACACAGAAGAAAGAAAGACAAATTAAAGGTAGCAAACACATCAGCCACTTAGCTTCTCATATTATGACGATAATATACTATGCATTAGTAGTGATTTGCTTTTTATAGCAACAGTACCTGATCTGTGTTTTAGCATAAGCCAAAACATCATACTGTAGCTAGACTGGCATAGTTTCCATGGTTTCATCTTTCTTATGGGAACTACTTTATGATTTTATGAAAACTGTGCTAAAATGCTCAACTTGACAGAGGTCTTTTTTTTATTAAAAATAAAAAGCGCATTAGTTTGGAAATTGCCATAGTAGCTAGTTGGCTACCTCACATCAGTATGACAATATCAGACTTACTGGTGAGTAACCTTTGCTGTTCTGGGGAAGGCTAACTGTTTTCTCACTGCTTCCAGTTTACCTGTCTATGCTAAAATAGGCTTCAGACTGTGGACCTATCTCTGGACACAGAGAGCTTACACTGATATATTTGGGTCATTCTATAAAACACTGAAAGTGCTGACACTTGCTTTTGAAGACATAAAAATCTTTTCAGTTGACCTAATAATCACATTAATTATTGGCGTTTTTTCTTGCTTCAGTTTCATTCACATTTGCATTAATATTACAGACAAAACAAAAACAGAGAAAAGTGTAGCAGGTAAAATCACATTTTAAGTCTTGCGTCTCACTGCATTTTAGTAAAATGTCAACTTATTTAACGTTACACAAAGTCCATTATTGGTTTGATTCATTTCATAGCCACAGGGGTGTAAAATGTACAGTTTGCTGTCTGCTTTCTTGGTCACCATACAATTCTAATTTGGATACTCCAACCGCAGTATCCATAAGAACTGTTTAAGTTAGCAAAACCTGTTCCTTTAATGTACAATAGCATCACATATATGTGTATGCTATAGACTGTGGATAAAGATATCAGTACAGGGATCTTTATATACGTCTATGTTGTCTTCCTTTTCTAACTTAGTGATATTCTAATTTTCTCTCATTTTATGGCTGCATATTATATTCTTTGCTGTAATTGTGCCTCAGTTTATACACATTTATCCAAAATACAGCCTGACATGTTGTCTTGGATACTTGTGATTCTCCACCACAGTTTAAAATATAGTTGTGTGGCTGGGAATGGTGCTTTGCAGGTTGATCTGGCAGGGTTAAGACTTAAAAAATGGAATAAAGACTAATAGGTGTTAATGCTGTAAAACTTAAGCTAATGCATGCTGAGGATGGTTGTGCTTGGATATTTGGAGGGCAAGAGCTCATGCTCAAATGGGGGGGTTGAATTATTTTTGGGGAGGGACAGAGTGTCCTTGTTTAAAGTAGGGTGCCACTTTATGCATGCTTAAAGCAGATAAACCCAGATCTTGATTCAAACAGTACTCGAATGAACATATTTCATGATAGCAGTCAAAGCAAAACCAAAACTAGATGTCTGAGGCATGCTGGGACTTTGAGCTAAACACAAACTACTATATAACAGGGTGGTGGGCATGTCTTTACTATGGGTCATCCTGAAGGGGACATGAATGTCTGCACCAAGTTTCTTGGTAATCCACACAATTTTTTGTGTGGAGATTTTATAGTTAAACTGGCAGCCTATGGAGACAAAAAGGAGTAAAGTCGAGGCATCATCAAAGTTATCATTCATCCTCTGGGGATACAAATATCTGTATAAAATAGGATTTTGATCTTATTCAGAAGAAAACTTTTGGCATATTTTTTGTGACATTTCTTACAGCTGAGTTTAAAAAAAAAAACACCTACAGTATCTCTCAATGGGCAATTCGAGGCAAATTAGCGTGCAAGGACAAATACACCGAAATTCATTCCAAACCCATGTAAACCCAGTCCCCAAACATAAGCATAACAGTGTTGAAATGAGCTAAGATTAATTGCAGTGGCCAGTCTGTAGCTTGTGTCATGGTTGTGTTTAAGAAACAAACTGGCAGAGTGTTTCCCTTCTGAGCTGCAGCTCTCTTCTTAGACATATCTCATTGTAGCTTTAATCTGTTCTGCATTGTGTTTATTGAAGAGTAAGTGCGACCACAAAACTAACAGTCTAGGTGGCGCCCACCTGCGACTGCTTCTGTTTTTCCAACATTCAGCTGATTTTTGCACTTGTTGTCCGTCGTGGTTGAGTTATATCTATTGAAACTGCTAAGTAGGATGCAAGTATGTAGACAAAAAATGGATCTCTAAATGATAGCAACTTGTTGTCTAAAAGGAAAGCACTGATTCCATCAAGAACTCCAACATAGCAACCTCATTGGTTGTTTGTTCCTACTATCTGAAACAACTCTTGGAAGTGATCCTGAGGTGGTTACATGAAGAAGAGCATCCGACATAAAAACTCAGCCAAATCAAACATGCGGGGCTGCCTGCTGTGGTGACCCCTTGTAAATAAGGGAACAGCCAAAAGTAGCTTTACTACATTTTCATCACATTAAGGAAAACAGCGGTTGGAGACTGTGTCACGACCAAAATTATTGTGACTGTGTGCAATGAAGTTACTATCCCACTGCCTTTGAAATGGTTGCTTCAAAGGGACCAGGTCTGCAACCTCTCGCAGTCAGTTGCCATCTTCAAAGTGACTTTGATGTGTCAAGATAAAATGGTGATAAGACAGTCGAAACAGAAATTCACATTAATTACTTACATTCAGGGTCCAGCCTGACCTGCAGTGGCTCCATAGTATAGTGGTTTACACATTCACTTGGTAAGTGAAAGGTTGCTGGTTCAATTACAGCCAGAGATGCAAATCCCTCCTGGGGTTGCATCACTGTGACAAGGGAGTATCAGAAAGTAGCTTTTTATTCAGAATCCAGCCAAATCCATATGGATTTGAAACAGAAATTCAGAAATTCCTCTACAAATAGTGACGTAGTTGCATCAGGACGGCGATGTAACTGCAAAATGACATTGGCACTCAGCAACCTTGTTTTTATATAGGAATATAATCAGAATACAACCAGTTGGCAACCAGTTGAGTCAAGTCCCCTGTTGTTAAGAAATGCATTGCAGATGAGTTGTGCTTATAGGCACAGACTGACCCAGACTGATTGCAGTGTGTTAGCAATCTGTCTGGGTTTATAAATTAAAAGGCTGTTATTTGCAAACTTTACCAATCTGTCTGAGAGTGATTGCTACTGTTTGTGACTGCCTTGAGATCGAAAATGGCTGCCACAGCTGCTTGCAATCGGACTCTGACACCAAAAAAAAATTTAATTCAATCATTGGGCAACCAACGATTTTTTTTTTTTTTTTTTTTTTTTTTTTTATAAGGGGTTTTTTTTTTTTTTTTTTTTTTTTTATTTTTTTTCTTTTTTCAA
>VUQS01076094.1:11717-29691 GCA_015108495.1 Heterochromis multidens
TGTGTTGTACTACTGCACTGGCTCACTCCGCTCTGTACCTGTTCCCCTCGCAGGGTTCAGACGATGAGTCATATGTCAGTGATGTGAGCGATAACATTTCAGAGGACAACGCCAGTGTGACTGATAACGTCTCCAGACAAAGTAGGTCCAATTCTGTGCCATCACGAGCAACTGTTGTTTGTACCAGAAGAAAAGGACAGGAGAAATGAATAAAGCAGGGGGATCCCACTCAGTGCATCAGCCGTGCTGCTTCTACAATTCAGTTGCATTCGCACACAAAGACACACACTTGTTACTGGCAAATTCATTTATCAGTGCTGCAAAGGCAGTTGACTTTGCTCTGTTGCCAAGGGCAACAGGAAGAAAAAAAAAAACTCAGGGTTCCTGTAGCCTGAAAGTTTTGGAAAAGAGCTGGCACTGGTGTTATTTTTTTTACGGTGAAGACTAGGTTCCAGTAAAGTGTCCATTGTCACAGGCATTTTAGGATTAGCAAAGGTAGATGTCACAGTCAGTGGAGATTTATTTATAATCTATGTTATCTAGGTCACAGAGGAGTGTGACATCATCTGCAGGGTTACAAACTGAGCGTAAGAGCCTATGACACTACCTGAACTCAATGTATCAACGTATATACAGTATGTCAATCTACACCAGGATGACAGACTCCATCCATTCAGTTTCTAGTAACTGGGGGAAGACACCAATTATGTGACCACTACTCATCTAAACAACCTTAAACTCAACATACACAATCACATACATATAGAGATTCCTTTATTTATTACAGAAAAAAAAAGAAATTTTATTGCATAAAAAATAAGATGACCCATTATGCTCATTTATAACCCCATATTTTTATTCTTGGACACTACTAGAGTAGCTTTGCATGATTCACAGTTCAGAATAATCCTTGTTTACCTCACTCTGGCTCTTGGCACAGCTCAGTTCGTCCCTTATCTAAAACAAAGCATTTTAGCTCCTCTCCCTTTAAACCAACTTTCTTCTGATTGGTTGCCCCTCATAAATAGGCGGTTTTAACAGCAGGTGGGTGGGTTTGTGTGCTCACAGCCAGAGCTATGTGCCTGAGATGACCATATAAAGGATATCCCCTCTCTTTGAGATTGCACATATCCAAGAGTAGACAAACAGCTTAAAACCAAATGTTTAGAAGAGTCTGAACTCTGAGCTTTTGGCTGACAGGGATTACTTGTACATTCATTGACCATTATTTCAAACATTGGCCATGTTTAAGATGACCATCTACCACTGTAACAGTATAAACATGACAAAGAAGGGAAAACCATAATACGCACGCTTTAAAGTACAAAAATAATGTCAATGTATTTGTTGCATCTAACTGCACTAACACCATGCTGTGTCCCTGTTATGTAAAAGTTATATTACCAGCATATATTAAAAAAACTAACAAAAAAAGATTTGTGTTAGTAAATTAAAAAATTTACAATTTTTAACATGCTGCTGCATTTAAAAGACTTGTAATATGGATAAAAATGCTTTATTTAGCTTTTTTAATGCTTTTATTATTTTATTTAATGCTTTATTTAGTTTCTAGGACTAGGATTGCCTGTTGCAGTTAATTATACCAGATGAATGTCATAATATTGCTTTTTGGGGGGTTTTTTCATAGTGGCCAACGGAGACTTTGCTGGCAGCGCCTTCCGTAATGGGCGGCGCACCTGCCTGCCAGCACCCTGTCCTGACACCAGCAACATCAACCTCTGGAACATCTTGCGAAACAACATCGGCAAAGACCTGTCCAAAGTGTCCATGCCTGTAGAGCTCAACGAACCCCTCAACACCCTGCAGCGTATGTGTGAAGAGCTGGAGTATAGCGAGCTGCTGGATAAGGCTGCTGAGACCGAGGATCCCTTTGACCGAATGGTAAAGAAGCCGCTGGAGCTTATCAAATCAAATGTTAATCGGTTTACAATATGGTGATCCTTCACTGCTGTTCAGAGAGATTTTTTTTCTGCACAGAAGATGATTCTAAAGTAAATTCTGCAAGTCGGGATTCTTGAGTTGGATCACATACACTTTGTCAGTTATGTATTCATTAATGTATGATGCAAGACACAAGCTAACATAAATGCCTGTGAGGTGGTGGTACACTTCAGTGCAGCTTTTGACCTTTGATCCTTCTATTTATCTGTCTCCTGTCGTTTGGTTAGCATTTGATGGATTCTAATGTTTAGCTTATTCGTGACAAAGCCTGTTATGATCATCCTGTTAACACCCACTTTGTTTATGTTTTTCTGACTCTCTTACAGGTTCTCGTTGCTGCTTTTGCTGTCTCAGGCTACTCATCCACTTACTACAGAGCAGGAAGTAAGCCATTCAACCCGCTGCTCGGAGAGACTTACGAATGTATTCGAGAAGACAAGGGCTTCTGTTTTTTCTCAGAGCAGGTAAGCAGTTGCACACACAGTTCAAAATGAGTCAATTTTAAGCAGTGAGAAGGAATTTATAGAGTAGCTCATTTTTTTTCCTGGTGAGGTCTCATTATCTTGGAGAGGTCTAAAAAGCTCGGTGCAGCTTTTCTTGGAGTGCTCTGGTTTAACCGCAAGGTCTCTGCTTGTGTCTTTGTGTCTGGTCGCCTCGAGGACTTTGTTTAATCTAATTTGCAATAAAGCACAGTATTTCACTGTGTTCTCTTATCTGGAAGAAGACTAAACATAGAATGACATATTAAAAAATTCTCAATGAAAGGTTCAATTCAAGAGTTGAATGACTATACGTGCTGTCACATGTTTGCTCCAGAGGTTACATTAACTGAATATTTTATAATAATAATAATAAAGTTTATTTGTATAGCACTTGTCAAAACCAGTGTTATAAAGTGCTTCCCAAAAACACAGAATAAAAGAACTGGAAGGAAATTATAAAAACAATTTACATATATCAGTTAAAACAGGCCACGCAAGACTCAATTGCAACATCAAAATAAGAATAAGATACAATGAGATTTCATTGTAATGAATATCTTAAAATTAGCATAAAAATCTAGTAGTTAAAATAATCAGATGGAGTTAAACTAAGAATGTCAAAAAATATACAGTTTCTGCCTGAGGATCTGAGGTTGTGCACTGGTTGGTATATCGGAACAGCAGTTCAAATCCATATTCTGGGGCCAGGCCATGAAGGGCTTTAACAGTAATAAGTAAAATCTTAAAATCAATTCTGAAAGAAATGGGCAGCCAGTGTAGAGTCATTAAGATTGGTGTAATATGTTCAGTTTTCTTGGTTCTTATAAGAAATCTGCTTGCTACATTTTGCACAATCTGAGGTCTATTCCTTCTGATAGAAGGCGGTTAAAAGACCATTACAATAATCTAACCGAAATTAAAGCATGAATGATAATTCTGTCATTAACTGAACTATTTTAATAACGACAGAAAAATCTCTGGGTTGCCTTTCAATTCGACGGATTTCAACACTCATGATGATCTACTGTAACATTAAATAAATCAGACACAGCAAGAACAATGCTTACAACATCAGGTGGTCTGTCTTTTTGTTACCATAACATAAAACATCCATCCAACCATCCATTCATACATTTTATTAACCACCTATGCAATTCAGGGTTGTGTGGGGCTGGAGGTTATCCCAGCTGTCACAGGGCGAGAGGCAGGGTACACACTGGGCAGGTCGCCAGTCCATCACAGAGCTAACACAGTCCTGGCTGGAGCCTTTCTGCGTGTACCTGCATGGGTTCTGTTCAGATACTCTGGCTTCTTCCCACAGTCCAAAGACATGCATGTCAGGTTAATTGTCTCTCTCTGTGTTAACATCCAACATTACACTGTAAAATCTTTCCTTGCAGTCTTGGACTTGAATCTGTGACTACTATGTGTCAGCAAAGGGTTCATCAGCAACCTGACTCAGAAGGATTCATGCTGTGGGGTTTCTTACAGGATCAGGGAGTTCCATGCTTAGTCTTTTGATTTCCCTGGGGAAAATATTCGCAGACAGCAGACATACGTAATTTCAGTGTCCAGTGTAGCAGCAGAGCGCAGGTTCAGCATTCAGAATTAACTCAAATTGGATGTGAAAAAAATCTGCTTTTTGTCGTGCTGTGGTATGTTAAGTAACCACGTGGTTAATATCGGTGTTCATTATTTCTCTACATGCCTTTAAAAATGCAGTCTGTTCTATGTATTTGTTATTACTGTGATCAGCTTGTTTTTTTTTATTAAATGTTATTAAATATATGATCTTATCATAAAAAATACCCTGTTCTTCAAAAATGACAAACTGCAAGAAAGTTTGATATGACAACTGATGTCCTCATCTCTTTTCTTCATATCCACTGTTTCCATGATTAATGTATAATAATGTTAGACTTCACCTGAAAGGTTAATTCTCCACGAGTGAAAACCACGTCTCACAATATTTGCATAACAAACAGGAGAAAAAACCTGTTTAATCAAGTCATTGTTTGATGTATAAAAATAGTGGGAAATGGGCATTACTGTTTCTGTGAACCAAAGATGACATTACAAGTTTTGTCCCACCAGCTGTCTAAAGGATATTACAGAGAAAAACAAAATCTTCATGATAAATCTGTTCTCAAGAGTAGAGGCTGTATATGAATATGTAATCTGAACAAGGACAGCTGTCAGACTCTTTTTATTTGATCTCTTGTCAAAGGTGAGCCACCACCCTCCCATCTCCGCCTGCCACTGTGAGTCTAAGAACTTCACCTTCTGGCAAGGTAGGTTACCTGTCTAATTAGTTAGGGATTTTCCTCGCAGGAGATATGGCTTAGTGTAAGCCAGCAGGACTCAATTAGCTTTTTTAATAACCAGCTGAAAATTTATAGAGTAAACAAGGATGTTATTTATTACAATTTTAGACAAAAAGTCATTTTAATCTGATGCTTTTGCTGTTTTTATTTCCAGATGTGAGATGGAAAAACAAGTTCTGGGGAAAATCAATGGAAATTTTACCAATCGGGAGTGTAAATCTCATGATACCCAGGTAACGTTCACCCAGATGCTGTGCAAGTAAATGAACACAGGCCACAGATTTTATTCCAGCAGTTGAGGTGTTAAATCAGCTCAGCTGGTGATTGGTCCTAATGCTTCATGTCACTGGGGTTATCATAATTACCAGGTTTCTGCTTTTAATTGCCTGAACTGAAAAATGCAGGCTTATTGTATTAAATTAACAGAAATTAAACAGTGCTGTCAAAGCTGCTGAAAATACATAAGAACCCCAGAAAAATATAATAAACAAATTCCTCTTGATAACAAAAGTTTTGCTGTTTAAGGGGGGCTGTTATGCTCATTTCCAATTTGATATGTATATATTTTGGGCTCTACTAGAGTAGCTTTGCATGATTTACAGCTTAAATATTCCTTATTTATATTAATATGGGCCCCCTCAGTTTATCCTCTGTCAGAAATCAACCGTTTGAACACCCCTTGCTTTAAAGCCTTGGCTTGATTGGATTGGGTCACATGAATCTACTGTATAGATCAACCCACAAATAATAATCTCTATGGGGATGATTAAACTCACAACCACACAAGAGTCAAAAAGCACTGAAGTTACACAGAAAATTAACATAGTTGTACATTTTTCATTTACTTTAATGATCTAGGCTTGTCACTCCAGCAGTACCTGAAGGTGATTGGCTGTTTTTATTGTGGCTTTCTAGGTTTGGCGATCAATATGAATGGAATAAAGTTACCACCTGTGTACACAACATCCTCAGTGGACGACGGTGGATTGAACACTACGGGGAGATTACCATCAGAAACATAAAGAGCAGTGCTTGCCTCTGCAAACTTACCTTTGTCAAGGTGAAAAATAATTGAGATGATTAAGGATATGTGCAACTACTCAACTAGACATTTACAAGTTTTGCCCTTAGGAGCTGGTTATGGCTCCAGGCACACGGTCTTTAGGCCCATGTGCCTGGAGACATTTTTCCCTAGCAACTGGAAGTTGCCTGGGAAAAATGTGTATTCCACAACTGGGTGGTGAGTGATTGCTGGACATTGCTGGCTGTCTTTGGATGACATTGGTTTCAAAGAGGGTGCTGCCCCAAAACCTCCTTGCAATTGCTTCGGTTGCTAGCAGATTGCCGGTGTCATCGATATTTGTATAGAAGATGCCGACTTGTCTGCAACACTTGCTAACTAACCACAGAGCGGTAGTGAAACTTGAAAAAGTGCCTTTAAAGTAAAAGTTAGGCCTTACCACTGAAACCAGCTTTTATTTTGAAGGAGAACAGTTTCCATTTCCGGTTTCCATTGCACTCCTCACAGTTTCACAACCACTTAGTGAGTAGTTGGTAAGCGTTTCCAGGCAGGTCGGCATCTTCAATGAAAATTATAGATCACCGCTATCTGCTAGCAACCAAACCAATTCCAAGGAGGTTTCTGGGGCAGTATTGTATACTTCTTTGTGACCAATTGGACCTAGCGACGACAAGCACCCTCCCACAATCACACACCAACCAACTGAAGGATACAAACATTTTTCCCTAGCAACCAATGATTACCACGGGGTCACTGACGGGTCTTTAAGCCTCCATGACTTTGGCTTACCATTCGATTTCACATCAGCTGCCAGCAACCTCCAGCAATCATTCGCACCATTCAGGTAATAGTTGTCCCTAGCGACCGATGGTTGCCAGCTGGTTGCTAATCAGTCTCTAGACCTGTGTGACTGGAGCGTAAGCTAATTGTTATATATTTATATATTTTAATAATAATAACAGCCCTGGCAGCATGCCTCTGTGTCTCTCTCTGTGACAGGAAGTTGTAAACAAGGAATGTGCAAACTACCCTACTGGTGCTAGCACTGCTAACGTTACCACACTCGGCAAACTAATTGAAATTGTGTGTGTGCAATGCAATGTGCCACACATTACAGTAGCTTATAAAAACTTTTGGTTATTGTGTTCTTCTGTTCTGTCTTCTTTTCAACCTCACTCCTCAACTGGTTGTGGGGCAGATGGCTGCCTTCCCTGCGCGAGCGTCTGCCGGAAGTCTCTTCCTGTTAAAAGGGAGTTCTGCCTCCTCACAGTCGCCAAATGCTGGATCATAGGGGATCACTGGACCAATTGGGTTTTCCCTCTAATATCCTAGGGTCTTATGTTAAAAAGCACCTTGAGATAACTGTTATAGTGACCTATTTGTATGTAAATTAAAAAAAATTGAATTGAAATGGTTCTTAAATACATACACAATACTTGTAGTGACAATGTTTAACCTTTTCTATTAGATTGTGCTCAGTTTTAATTGTTTTTTTTCCCTCTCATTAAATCTAGTAGTAAATTAGTCGCTAAAAGCGAAAAAAGTCATTATTCTTTTTTAAAACAGTCACAAAAATGCATACATGCAAAAGCTAATAGTGGAGTTTATGTTTTATAGGGAAACTACTGGAGTTCGAATGTGAATGAAGTTCAAGGATTTGTGATGGATCAGGAAGGAAAAGTGAGCCACAGGCTTTTTGGAAAATGGCATGAGGGCCTTTATTGTGGTGTCCCTCCTTCTGCTAAATGCATCTGGAGGCCAGGTAAGAATCAGTTCTCCCCTCACTCTCACAGCTTGACTTCACTCAAGACTAGCTGTATAAATCTTTAAAGCTAAAAAGGGACTTTGTTGACTTTCCTCCCCCAGGCTCCATGCCCACAGACTATGAGCTTTACTACGGCTTCACCAGGTTTGCCATTGAACTGAATGAGCTTTGTCCAGAATTAAAAGATGTCTTGCCGCGGACAGATGCCAGATTCAGGCCTGATCAAAGGTACAGTATCATATCTGCACCAGGCACTATGAGACACTGCATGTTTCTGCAGCAGCTGAGGAATGGCTGCAATTTTAGTGAAGTCACTCTGCTGGTAATACCGTTTTTCTCATCATGTTTACAGATACATGTTGTTTGTTTCATTCAGGTATCTGGAAGAAGGTAACTTGGAAATGGCGTCATCAGAGAAGCAGCGTATTGAGGACATGCAGAGGGCCAGGAGGAAGTGGAACGAGGAGAACAACATCAAACATGAGCCACGCTTCTTCAGGTAAGGACGAACAAAGCAGCAGCCAGTATTGTACAGTAATGACCTTGTAGAGCCCATCACTAAGTTTTTGTTTGTTTCATGTTCAGTTTTGTCTCTCATTGGTTTTGGTTGGCTTCATTCAGACAGCCTACTACACACATCTCAATGTTGAAAACATGAGGAGAACATACGGACTGATTAAGTACATTAGAATGAAAAAGATCTGTCTTGTAGGAAGAATAAGAAAGTAATAAAAAGAGAAGCTGCTATGAGGCAGATTTGAAATGGGGATCTCTTGCTTGTAAGACCATGTCTTATCCTCGTGAGGTAGCTGATGAACACGTTAAGCCAGACACATTACATTGTTAGGCAGTAATTGTTGACATCAGAAGTGCAGAGAAGCCATATTACACAAGATGAGAAAGAACTGGCATGTAGATAAACATGTAGTTATAGGCAGTAGAGATACATAAATGTGATTTATACATTTTTAGAAATTGGGCGTCCAGTAATACTAGTCTTTCTATGTATAGTGAACATTGTGTTGCTGTCTGATTACAAACATTTCGTAACCAAATACAGTAGGTTGACAATCATATGTTGCACAGAGATTTTCTTTCTTTATTGCAATAATTTGATTGATATTTATTGCTTTGTAAGACAGGATCTGACTGCACTACTATAGTACATTATGTCAACTTTTAGCACAGTTTTTACCATCCATTCAATTACCGATTTTATCTTAGGAGAGGATATCCATGTTTAAAACAGCAGCTCAGTGTTTGCATAGTAAACTAAACAGTCATTAACATTATTTTCATTCTTCACAAATTATCAGATGAAACCAGATGATTTTTGGTGTCTGTAAAGTGATTTATAGGTGAATATGTAAATCTGAGTAAAAATGCATATTTTTACCAAATTATGTATATACATTTAAGTAATAATGTGAAATTGCCCCTCTTTTACATGATAATAATTCCTTGCCCAATCTACTAGGTGGGTCTCCATTGTAACTTTGTGTTTCATGTTAAGAAATACCTCACTGTAAGTGCAGTAATACAACACTAACATGTCTCCGTAGAAGAACTGATCTTATTAGAACTGCTTGTAAAGATCATCTGATCAACTCTCAGATTGCGTTTCTCCCACCTCCTGCAGCCCCCAGTGTTGGGCATTGTAAAATAAAACTGGTTATACAACTGCAAAAATGTTAACACAAGGCAATATACACACAAAAGATAATGTTTTTTTCACTTGTACTGCAAACAGATTGGAAAAAAGAAAAACAGCCAAATCACATCTTTGTTGCTGAAACACCTAAGCTCTTTGTAGGGTCACTACTAAAATCACATGTTTGTGTAAAGAAAGAAGTAGCCATTACAGTTTTTGTCATACTGAAGACTTAAATTCAATTTAGTCTGGTCTGTAAATCTCAAAATGAAGTAAGTCTCACTATCAATAGCAAGCCTGATTTCCTCTCTACATATCTCTACATATACACCCACCAGCCACTTTATTAGGTACACTTTGTTAGCACTGGGTTGGACCCCCCTTTCCCTTTAGAACTGCATTAATTCTTTATGGTATACATTCTGTGGTCATAAAAGGATGAACATGGTCAGCAACAATACTCAGGTAGGCTGTGGAGTTTAAAGCCTCTTTTCTACTAGTACCTACTCGGATCGACTCGACTTGGTTTCGGTGGTTTTCCATTACAATTTAGTACCACATCAGCGTAGGTGGGGTCGTTATAGCAACACGTCCCAAAAGTCGCGTGACTTAATTTATATGCGACACAAACACACAACAATAGAGGACATCAGGGCGATCGTGGCTCGGTCGATGGCTTTTTGTCAGACTCAGGGTAAAAGAAGAGAGCCAGAGAAGGCTGCGGCCGGCGAGATGAAACACGGTGTTGTTTGTGTGTAGCCATTTCACTCGTTGATGGGTTTCAAAAATGGCGCGTTTGACTTGTGAAGGAGTCGCTATAATGACTCATCCAGTGACGTCCCTCCCTGGCCAATCAGTGACACGCAGTCCGTTGACGTCACATTTTGGGATCGGCTCGGATCGCTTGGAACCCCAGCCAAGCAGATACTAAAAAAGTACCTGGTACCAGGTACTACCACCTAATGAAAAACCCCTCAAACCGTGCCGAGTCGAGTCGAGTCGAGCCAAGTAGGTACTAGTGGAAAAGGGCTATAAGTGTGTGTGTATGTGTGTTAACCACTGTCATCATTATGTTTGGTTGCAGGCTTGATCCGGCTGCGCTCCAGCCCACCGCCTCGCCTCCAGGGTGTTGAATATGTCCTCAATGTTACAGCCACGGATGACAATGCCTCGGGCGGACCTCAGGCCTTGTCATCCACGGCTCAGGTCATAGTTGGAGTGGACGACGTGAATAACAACAAGCCTGTCTTTGAGAAGGTAAGATGAGCCCTCACACACAGTTGCCTCATTAAGTGTTGTTTCTCTTTCAACTGGTTTGTTAACAGTGGTGGTGGGGGCGGCTCTTCCAGGCCACACCACTACCCCCAAGACAATGGAAGGAGAAACACTGGTCACCATGCAAATTTTTCTTTTCCTTTCTCCTAAATATATCTCTGTCCCACTCTATTCTTGTTGTGTCTGCCTATCCCCTGTAGCTCTCCTCCACTCCTGTTTCCCTGTCTTTGTCTTTCTATCTCCTCTATTCATTAGCCTCTATCTCTCCTCTCTGGAGGAGCGATTAGTGAGCTTGACCCTCATATCTGCTCTCTCATCTCTCTCCTACATCATCATGGTCTTTTAATTAAAGCTTCAAGGGACATGGGAAAAATCCCGACCAAGCCACTCTAGAAGAGCTACATCTCCACCTGCTTTTTTTTACTTTACTAGCCATGTTTCAGTTTTAAATGGGGTGACTTTTTCAAGCCCCTTAAGGTATCAAGAGCCAAGATTAGGAGCGGGGCCATGCTGAATAAACCTGGCTGACTTTCTCGTGTGTGTGGGGGGGGGAGTGAACGCCAAGTGTTTTTCGTTCCACTTCAGGAAGAAACAGAGGGACAGGCGACAAGATGAGAGCCAAGAGAGAAGAGAGAAAAGAAGAGAGGGATTCCTGGTCTGCATTTTTTTTATGTGCACTGTATGCTCAATTGTCTCTCTTAGGAATCTTCTGCTGGCATCATACCATACTCTAAGTCTATGATTCATTCTTTTTTTCCCTGCTGGCAGAAAGCTGTGTGCAACGGACAGACAATCCCCAGACATCCCCCAAACGCCTCTTCTAAGTCAAAAAGAATTAAAATGATGAAAGCACACAGACCTGAAGTTAAGAGAAAATAAAAATGGAGCAAATAAAAATTAATGATCACAGAAAAACATTTTTGTGCCTAAAAGCAGAAAAAATAAAAGGTAGTTCTGGGATTTAAAACAAAACAAAACAAAAAAAGAACATGCTGAATCTTAGCTTTTCAGTTAGTGAAGACATCCGAGGTTAGCTGGTGGTTCTTGTGTCACTAGAAACCAGCAGCAGGACACTGGAGCAGAAAGGCCCCTTTATCTTGTTTTGATGCTCAATCTTATAACATGCCTGTAGCCTCTGTGGAACTCGGGTCTGGATCAGTGGACCAAGACAGAGGCAGCAAGAGCCACACAGAAAGGTAGTGAAACAGAGAGGCAAGATCTCACAGAGAGCAGGATCCAGCATTTCCCAGCAGCACAAAGTTACATAAACTGATTAGATTTATTTATACTCCTTTGTACTCCTTTGATCTGCTCTCATATACACTGTTTTATAGAAGCAAAAAATACTGAGTAAAACTGAATAAAACACAGGACAGTGCATCTCTCAAAGGGCAGTTTTAAGAACAACAACCAAAAAAAAAACAAGGAACACTGGAGCAGCATGATCAAAAATAACCAGCCAACAAGCCAACTTTCAGTGTGCTGATTCAGCAACTTATTCCCATGTAAGCACATACCAAATCCCATTCCACTGTCCTCTATTCACGCACCCACCCACCCATTCTACCCTTTTGGTGGGTCACGCAGTAGAACACTAAGTCTTCCGCGTTCTCCTGCTTACGTCCCAAGTTGCTCTTTCCACTTTCCACACCTCCACTGTCTCCTTTTATTGTAAAGGAGCAGCAGCTCAAAGGACATTGATACTGGTGTTCCTGGTGTCAGTACTATAGGGTTTTTTTTATTTTCCTTTAATGTCATTACAGAATTTTGTGTTTGCTTTTATAGCAAACACCTACATGGCCAGTGTTTTACCTTCTTATTACCTTGGGTGATCTTGAGATGACAAAAGTCAGGAGAAAAAGTGAAAGGCACTGGATCAGTACTCATTTAGTGGCTTAGGTATGGAATCTGTATTGGAACAGAGAGAACAAAAAGTGTGAGTGGTTTATCTCTAAGGTACTCTGCATTCCTTCACTCCTTACCTTCCTAGCCACACAGGAACCTTGTTTTGGCTGCTTTTATCTGCACTCCTATTTCTGTCTTCACTGAACAGGTGAGGGGAGGAGTAACTTAGGTTACCCAGAGCTTATCCATCAAACTCAGTGTCGGGGTAACACTCAAGTTATTGTAGCCTGCCATGTCCTTGATTTTGGGAAAACATAAATTGAACATACTCTGTGACTCTCCCACTCTTCCTACTCCCAGAAAAGGCCAGATGCACAGTTTGAATCAAGGCTCCGAGTAGCAGTTTATTAGCCTCAGAGCTGAGCACACAAGGATAAAAGCTGTTTTATTCTTAGGATGATTACATAAAAATAAGTGCAGTTACAAACAGCTGACTTCATGGTTTACTCGTGACATTCACAAGATATATGTGTTGCACACATGTACTCAGCTGAAACCTCCTGAATACAACAGTACTTGTGTTTCTAAACAGCAAAGGATATGACAGTATATAAATAGACACAGTTATGAATGAGAATAAATGCAAATGAGAGCATGTCATCATAATCCCTGAGCCTGGTTCTGCTGGAGGTTTCTTCCTGTTAAAACTGAGTTTTTCCTTCCCACTGTCACTGTCACCGTGCTTGCTCATAGGGGGTTGTATGATTGTTGGTGTTTTCTCTGTATTATTGCAGGGTCTTTACTTACAATATAAATATAATAAATATAATAATAATAATAAATATAAATAAAATTGAATTTAATTAAATTGAATAATATATAACAGCAATGTCGAACTCTAAAGGAAAAGGCAAACCAATGAGAAGTCTCTAAGCTAAACTCCTGAAGCAAAAGATCTGGAGAAAAAAGGTGTTCAGCAAAAACGCCCGACGCACACAGCATTGCAAGACGAGTGAATGTTTTATTTCCAGTGTTTTTTCACGTTTTCTGTTTGGGCAGCTTTTCAGCTGCCTTGCCTCCAGCTCAGCACAGCTCCGTGTTCTCTCCTCCGGTTCCAGCGACCTACTAAAATAGGGAGAGCATAATCATCACATTGGTCCCAGCTGCCCTGCCAGTCTCCCTGGCACTACCCCCTGAACCCACTGCACCACCCTTCCTCTGCAGCGGAGCCACAGACCACACCCTGCCACAGCGTTCCATCTCCTGCTAACTGCTACTAAGGTCTCACAGTATGGTCTTCACAGATGGCCATTCACAAGTACTGGTTCACAACTAACCTAATTGTGATTTCTCAAATGCAAACGTCTACAGATTCCTCTAGTTACACAGATCTCACCTAAAAATGCAGGGTGGCCTGACAGCAGGTCTGGCATAGCGGAAGGCTTCACTGCTGCTTTGCATTTGATGAATAAACTGACTCACCTCTACAGGCTGTTGCGTTTGTTTTTGTAACCAAATCTTCCTTTTCAGTGATTTTGTCCTCATTTCCTTGTGTGCACACAGAGCCTGCATGTCACCGTGTCACTCACTAGAAATCATGCGAGTTTTACTTTTGTATCACACACCAAAAAAAACAAAAAGTCAATTTTGTCTTACTTGACAACCTCCACCATGTGAAATGAGTATTGGTTATACACACTTTGCAATATCAATGCTAAAACAATATGTTGTGCTTCCCTATGCCATCCTTGCATTGTAACAAACTCAGACTCCAATGAAGTACTGCACCATGGAGCTGACTGTCACCCCACCTGTTTAGTCTTATTTTTGTTTGTTTCCATATGAAATGTCTCATCTGACCTCTGGAGGACTTGTCTCAAATTGGCTAACCATTTTGTAACAAATGGCACTTTGACCCTTTTGATTAATTGCATGCCTGTATCCAAACCTTCTTATCTTCCCCCAAAGTCCCAATACAAATCTATGGAAGGCATAAAACAAATTTAGAAGCACAGAAAAAAAAAAAAAAAACTATAGAAGCTTCTGGTGGCTACAAATGGAAAGGTTGAAAGAGTAGATAAAGGTAAAGCATTATTGCATGATGGAAGAATGGGCGGCAGAGGAGATGAGCCAGAAAGAATGAGAGTAGGCATGGAGTAATGGTAACATGAGACAGTTTTAACAAAGCTCCCCTGTAATTAATTAGGTGTCAAAGGAAGATAGGAAGAGCAGCACTGAGGTTTTTCTCCCCTTCCTCTGTGTCTGTAGTACATCAGCATCATAAACAGGAAAAAAAAACAAGATCTGATGGAGACAGAATAAGAGAGAAAGTTAAAGGACCACAGAGAAAGATGCAATAAAGATAACTTGAGCAAAACAGAGACTGTGCTGAAATTAGGACAATAAAGCTCCATATGTGTCTGACAAGTTCTGTGATTAACAAAATCTTTGAACTAGCCAACAGGGAGCATCTACCTTACAACACGCAAAGAACTGGCAGCACTGAATAAATCCCTATGATGACTCCTAGAATGCGTGTGGTGTTAAACAGGGAGTAGTGTTAATGTTTTAGGGTTGAATTTTAAAGTATTCACTTCCTGGGTATATACAGTATATCACCCTTCCCTCAGGAAACTCCAGATCCTCCAACACTTAAAACTGAGGAGAGCAGATGATTCATAATTTAACTGTATTCTCTGTTATTCTTTCATATTTAGTAGATCCTGCAAATTTTATAGCAAAATGACATGCTTTCCTCTCAAAGATGCTCTAAAAGCATCTTTGAGAGGAAAAAACACAGTGCCATAAACGTTACGCACAAACTGTCCTGCTGTTCTTCTTAGCAGTTTTATCTGTAGGGAATTACCGCTTTAATAATGCTGACATGGGTGTCATAACTGTGGATTTCTGTTTAGTTGCTTTCTCTTTTATTTTCAAGTCTGTTTGCCATGAAGTATGGTTGACTAGTCCAAAGAATTACCTCCTACCTTCTTTTCCTAATCACTTTACCTTGACCTCAGAGGAAAATATCAAGGCCAAGGAAAGGTGTGGTGGAGAATGTATAAGTTATAACTTAGGAAAAGAGACGTGTGGTGTGCAGAGAATCCAGCAGCACTTACACTAGGTTCCTTAGAAATGGTGGATCTCTTCTATATTTAAAGTACAATGTTCGGAGGATGGTTACATCCATCTTTTATATACAGTGTATGGGACATGTGCATGTGGGCAGTTCATTTGCCAGGGTTACAAGGTTTGGAGAAATTATCTCCGTTTCAGTACATACACTGAGCAGACAGACACACATATGAAGTGCAATCAAGACGTTCTGCTACTGTGACTTTAACAAAAGAAAAAAAATCCTAATTAAAATTCCCTCTGTGCTCTTAAAGGTTATTGCCTTTTGAAACCATACATCACCTCCAGCATTTCTGCTATTTTGCATCGATCCCTGAGTCCCAAAGTCCTATTCTGACCACTGGCACATGTGCCTCTTCAATTTCACCATGGATCTTAAGCTTGCACAGAGAGCAAACATCAACTTCAGTGTCAAACTTTCATGTTAAGGATCATACAGTTCAGAAGTTTACATCCACTCATCATGGACATGAATGGCATGGTAATTTTGGGCTTTTAATGATTTCTTTCAACTTTTTCCAGGATGGAATGATTTTACAGCACACATCTTTAATGACTTTAAAAAACAAGAATTGGGTGCCCAAGTTTTAATTTATTTTGGATTTTCTGTAATCCACACAGGGTCAAAAGCATACATACAGGCTCAAATACATACATACACTCTGTCCCAGCATAAAAAGCATTTGTTTGACAGCACTCATTCTATTGACCAATACTCGGAACAATGGGAAAGTTCAAGGAACTAAGTGAAGATCTAATAAGGAGAACTGTAGGTTTACACAAGTGGGGGAGGTCTCTTAGACATTTCTAAACAACTGTATATTCCAAGACCATCAGTTCAAACCATTGTATGTAAGTGCAAGTTATTTGGCTGTGTCATCACTTTGCCATGGTCTAGAAGAAGACCCAAACTAAGACCCTCAGATAAGAGGAAACTGGTTAGGATGTTTAGGAACAACCCAGGAACAACCAAGGCTCAAGCCTGCCATGAATTTGAAACTGCTGGAACACCAGCATCACTGTCCACAGTGAAGTGAGTTTTTCATTGCTGTGAACTGAGAGGGTGCTGACGATGAAAGAAGTCCCTGCTCCAAAATTTACACCTTCAAGCTCAACTGAAGTTTGCAGCTGCACACATGGACAAGCCAAATGCTCTCTGGAGAAAAGTTTTATGGTCAGACGACACAAAGATTGAGCTATTTGGCCACAATGACAAGAGGTATGTTTGGAGGAGTAAAGGTGAGGCTTTCAAACTTAAGAACACTGTACCAACTATCAAGCATGGTGGTGGTAGCATCTTGATCTGGGGCTGTTTGCTGCCAGTGGTACTAGTACACTGCACAAAGTGGATGGAATAATGAAGAAGGAGGACTATCTCCAGATTCTTCAACTTCACCTCAAATCAACAGCTAGATGATTGAAACTTGGACACAATTGGGTGTTCCAAAACTAGTTTTGAAATGGATAAAGCAGGCTAACATTAAGCTTCTGGAATGGCCTTCCCAAAGCCCCAACCTCAACCCTAATAACAATTTGTGGACTACACTTCAAAGCCGGGTCCGTGCCAGGAAACCAACCAATTTAAATGAACTCTAACATTTCTGCCAAGAAGAGTGGTCAAATATCCAGCCAGAATTATGCCAGAAGCTTGTTGAAAGCTTTCAAAAGTGTCTGGTCCAGGTGCAACTTGCTAAGGAACATTTAATCAAATATTAGTGGGGGTGTATCTATACTTTTGCCCCTGTATGTATAGAGGACACTAGATATATTATAGGAAATCCCAAATAAATTCAAACTTCAAACTTCTTGTTTTTGAAAGTCATTAAAGATGAATGCTGTAAAATCATTCCATCCCGGAAAAAGTTGAAAGAAATCATTAAAAGCCCAAAATTAAAATGCCATTCATCCCCATGAGTGGATGTAAACTTCTGACCACAATTGTAACTTACGATAAGTGCTGGGTAGATTTTTTTCCCAATACTCATTGTTTTTGTTTTTGTTTGGCTTTTTTCCCCACCGTGAATTTGTCCTCCAGGGTCATCTGAGGTAGAGCATTCATTGAAAAAAACCTAAACTAAATTGTCCAATCGTGTGGGTGCACAAAGCATTTAAAACACAGGAGTCTTTTTTTTTTCTTTTTTTCATCACACAAAGAATCTTCTCTCACCACCCATCTTATTAGCCTCATGGACACTACAAGGCTTCCAGGGTGTGATCCAAACATAGTGGGAGTGCTGGGAGCTACATATATGGCAGTTTTGTTTTGTTTTGTTTTGTTTTGTTTTGCTTTTTTTTGCTGAAGGCTCTCAGTACTAACCGCACGCACTGTGCACCGAAAGATTCACCTATTTCAAAATGCAGAAACCACAGCGAGCACATCGCCAAGCAGCTTTTGAGAGCTTTTGCCTAATGGCTTCTGGGATTGGCTCCAAGACCCCTGAATCAACTACTTCCACTTTAAACAGGTTAAGCAAAAGCAGGAAAAAAAAAAAAAAAAAAAAAAATATTATAACT
>VUQS01076095.1:2629-24704 GCA_015108495.1 Heterochromis multidens
CCTGTATCATCTCTTTGCTGACCAAAGACTTTTACTTTCCTGTGTAGATTTACATTTTTGGATCTGCTGTCTACTCTTTGTTCTCCTCGACCAAATGCAAAGTCTTGTAGTGTGCTAACTATACCCAAATGCACACTTGGCACTTAGATAAGAAGAAATAAATCAGTGAGATTTCCGTTCAGTCCGAGTCATTTTTACTGTTGGATGGTTTTAGTGTTTGGTTTTGTTTGGGAAACATGAACCAGTTTTAGCTCCATCTTTTAAATATGTATTACAATAAAAAACACTTAAACAGTGTTGCGAAAGTTTCCATCAAAGCCTGCTTCCATCCTTTGTCATGTGCTCATACTGTAGAGCTGCTGTAGGTTTGATACTTCATGCCCTGATGTGTTACTATGTTACTACTGCTATCACCTGTATTAACTTAATGGGGATGATTTTAGAGCATTAACACAAATGGAAAGTACATTTATTTAACTTTATTTAAGTTTTCTGTAGGAAAAGCTAATAGTGCACTTGATATTAATTTGACACTAGGATTCTAATAGATTTAAACTGAGCAATTTGAAGCTCATTTTTGATGGGTAGCTGGTGTACTGCATCTTGCAGTGCTGCTCCCATAAATTAATCTGACATACTGTGTTAGTTTGTAGTTTGTCAAATTACCTTTGAGCCTCTGAATATGGGGAACTATGTATAAAAATGTCTGTATTTCCTAAACAGTTAATGCAGTACTTTTGTTAAAGCTGCAAGTCTGAACTTCAGTCGTATCTGGATTGTCTGATTTTTTTAAAAAGCCATTTTTTTTAGCCATGTGTCTCCATGGGTTGGTCCATCCATCACTTTGGCTGAGACTGAAGCACTGTACCCTAACAGCTATGGATCTGACATTCTCAGTTTAAAGAGATTTGTCTTTCAACAACTGTTGGATGGATTGCCATGAAATGTAGTGCAGACATTTTGGGCTTTGCATGTAACTTCACCATGAGACAGCTCACATTAGCCTTACTAAGCAAATGTAAACATGGTAAAATATTAAATTATGACACTAGTAGCATGGTAGTATGCTACCTTTAGAATTAAATTGGCTTTGTATTGAACTTTCAGGGGCACGAGATTCACATTCATGAATCAAACTAGCTCATCAAATGAGTCAGTAACACCATCAGAAGATTTAAACTGAATTTCTGGGATCAACAGTTCTCCACACAGGAACACACAGGCTTGACTTGGCCCAAAAAAAGGTCTATTTATTCATCTGAACAACAAATAATGCATGGAATAGATGAAATTTAATAATAACCAAATAATGAGCAGGCAGGAATCAAACTGCTGTCTGGGTGATTGTGATTAACTACTTTATGATGAAATGGATTCATTTGAAAAATTACAGGACTCATAATGAAAGCTAGTATTTATTTCAACACCAACCTCACTGAGTTTGCCTGCTCAGTGATGTTGGTAGAGGTTGATGCAAGCTGGTGTTCCCGATGGATGCTGGTGGAGTCTCCTTGAGGCATCATTCGTCAGCAAGCAAGGGATCTACTGAGACCTCTGTCACTTCTTTAAGAGTCTCACTGATGTTCCTCAGTCACTACACCAGAGGCTGTGCACTATGACAGAAGGCAGCCGGACGCACAGTCTGAGATGGTATTAGAGAAACCTTCTTTATTTTCCTCAGTATAGATTTGTTAGAGTAATCCTGGCAATAACTGGTTTCCTGAAAACAAAAGTACCATCAGAGAGGCTCACTGAGGCTTGCTTCACTCAACTATTACAGCTAAACTTGGACTGGTACTAAAGACATAAAAGTAAACTTAAGTTTGAGAATGGTTGCCTATGTCTCAACCAACTTTGCTCAGGAGAATGCTTTATTTTACCACCACTGCCAATAAATATTATGTGAAGCTAGATTAAAAAAAAAATCCAGATCACACCTCAATACCTGTTTATGGTTCTGAAAAAAAAAAAGCTACTTTCAAGCGACTTTGTTAGGCAAATGTGTAAAACACTGCACCATAGAGCTTCAGTCTTCTTCAGACTTCTGTCACAGGATTACCTGAAAGAAAGTGAGAAATAAATGGTTTCCAGCCTGCATGGATAAAAGCCACTATTTTTGTCTTGATACTTA
This sequence comes from Heterochromis multidens, assembly GCA_015108495.1. Lineage (NCBI taxonomy): Eukaryota > Metazoa > Chordata > Actinopteri > Cichliformes > Cichlidae > Heterochromis > Heterochromis multidens. Next base: position 4,761 of record VUQS01076095.1, read on the forward strand.
TTTCAGTATGGTTATAAATCTTGACTGCTGTAATGTTGCTAAATACCAGTTTCAAGTGAAGAAAGTTTTACATTAAATCTTGTCAGCTTCACACTCAAAATACCACAGCATGATAATGGGTTAACATGACACACTTCAGTCCATTTAAAGGGAGTTTATTGAGCTTTTCCTTATTTTTTGTCATATGTACACCCCTGGGCTTGTTTTGCAACCACAGGACCTGGGCATCTTGCAGTCACTGAGTCGACCATGAACTCTTCTGCATACCAAAGTATTCTACTCTAACTTTAAGGCCATCTGTCTGACAGCTAAAGCTTGGCCCAAATTATCCTGTTGCAGGACAAAGATCCCAAGCACAAGAATCAAAGGTGTTGCAATGGCCCAGTCAAAGTCCAGACCTCAACCTTACTATAAAGTATTGGTCATGGCGTGCATCACGTTCATCAAGAGAATGACGGCTGGTGATTGGACAATAGTTCTGTAAACCAATCAGCGTTTGTCTTTCGATGGCGGTGCTCCATATTGTTGAGGCTTCTCCCGCCCACCCCGCCAGCGGTGTTCCCGACTGGCTGAAAGTTTCAGGTTTGCACTTTTGACTGAGATATTTCCTGGTTGTCTTTATTTATGTCAGAGACCTCATAATACCTGTTTCTCCTGTCATTCAAAGGTACGTTTGTTCTGGTTTTCTGTACTTGATCAGTTTTTACTCTTGAGAGTTACATGTTGCGTGAGTTTGACATTTTGACAGGTAAAACTCATTTTCCTAATCATTTGCTTCACTAATATGTAACTATGAACGAGGAGGAAATGCTCTAAAATGAAACTGAAGTTAAAAATAAATGGTGTACCTAGTGGGGACACTATTATTTTTAAGACGTTGCCCACTCACCTTTATTACTGTATAATATTAGTATATTAGTACATTATTTAATAGCAATTTAAAATGTTCTGCTCAGCCATTGGGTAGAGCACATCTTGACTCCCTATATCTTTCTGAAACATGCACTGAAATGAACTCAGCCTGTTTGAGCCATTTCTACCACTTGGTTTTGAAATGTTATTCTCAAAAAAAACTGGATGTCGATCCGTGTTTAAGTGGTAGACCTTTGAACAACTTCCAAGGAGAACCGTTCAGTTTGAACTTGTATAATTTAGCATGCTCTGTTAGACTCTCCTGACCTAAATAATGCCAAATTTACCTTAGGCTGTGATTGCAACGTTTGTGGTATCCGGTTGAGAAATTGCACCCACAGATCAGCTCTACAAGTATTTTTAACCATGCTTTACAAAATTTTGCAGTGTTTGTGACTTAGTGACTCAACCCGATTGTAAAAAGACACTTCTCCAGAAAGCTTAGTTATTTCTTGAAAGCACTCAGAAAGGGCAGGAAACGTGACTCTGCATGTTTACTTCCTTGTTTTTAACCAAAGAAATAGTGTAGCAGGCCCATGGCAGCACGATCTACATCAGTGATCTGTTGTGAGAGAGAAAATGTTGAAGACGAGAAAGAAAAATGGCCAAAAACAAAAAATTCATATATTTTAAAACTGAGACGAACTGTAATGGTTATGAGTCAGCAGGGGTTTGTTCCACCTTGCAGCAGGAGCCATGCGGTGTTTGCTGTCTTCCTCTTTCTGTGGTGATTTCTACGTCACTTTGTCTCTTCTGTCTGCAGGAACATGGCTGATGGTGACATGCAGAGAGGCGGGGACATTGTGGATGCCAAAATTAGTGGAAATGGGTAATTATTGTGCATTACTGCTCACTATCTGACTGACCATATGTTGAGAAAGTTTCACCTGTTGTATAAGCTCTGTTTACTGAAAATGTGGTAAGTGCAGAAACCTGTGCAGCTCCTGGCTGATTTGACCTCTGCTCAGGTTGAAGGTGAAGATGTGTTATATTACTATAGTCTTCAGTTTGACAGCCAACAGTGTGTCTGTTTATTATTCAGTTTGCCGCAGTGTGGTTTTTAAATCAGCAGCATTAGACAATAAATAGAAGCTGATCATAAAAGAGCTGAACAGCCACTCAAATGGAAATGGTACGTGTGAAAATGCTTATTTGCAGCACTGCTTTGAATCTCTACCTGGTATAATTGCATTAAAAAAAAATCATTGTGACATTCTCCTCAAGGTTGTGGGTAAACAAACAAGTTTAGCTACAGTCTTGTTAAAAACTATTTAGGTTTGGTGATACTAAGTAAGTTCTTCATGTTTTAAGTAAATGGCAATCACGAATCTGTGTGTGTGTTTGTGTTTGTGTTTGTGTGCACCATCAGGGCAAATGCAGGAGCTGTAGCAAATCTCAAGACTACTGAGGACATGGAGTTGAACAGCAGCAGCAAACCAGCAGCCTCTGACCCTTACCGCTACAAGATGGACTACCCCTGCATGGGCACCTGTTTGATTATCAACAACAAGAACTTCCATGCAAGAACAGGTAACAATGGACCCATCCAGCCACTCAGATGCACTGAGGCTCACACCTCCAAACTTCACTAACTTTACAAATTTCAGGAGTCGCTCAGCTATGCTACATTTGTGCTTCACACTGAGGAGTGTGGCATGAAGTCCTTCTGTGTTCACACTGCACCTGATAAAGAGAGCATTTTTCACATCAGACATTTCAGCTTATCACAGTAGGAAAAGCAAAGTAGCAAATAACATGGATATGACCTGGAATAACAGCTGAATGCAAAAGAGCCCCAGAGCATCTTTTTAATGTTATTACCCAGCAGACACTTTGGGATTGAATGGTAGTTGAATAATCTTTGGGACATTACCTCACCCTCTGCTCGATATCCTTCCTGCCCAGCAGCTGCACTTCCTTCTTGGACTTTCTGTCAAAGGAAAGTTTGTGGGGGGGGGGTTGTTTTCTTTATTACAACACTATTATTGACCATAGTATATTTGTAAGAGAAGGTCTGACCGGATGACCACTGGATGTGGAGACAATGTTACCATCTGCCCCTTCATGGTGCAGTTCTTTCTGTCTCACTGCAGCCAGTTTTGAATGTTCACATGTTGTGGTGTAAACAGTGTTTGCACCTGTGAAAAGGGGCTATCTGAAAGATGGGATTTTCCCACATTTTTGCAAATGTACAATGGACTCTTCTACTAGCCATGCTGTTGTAATAGATGCAGTATGCGGCTTAGCATTTTCTTGCTGAAATATGCAAGGTCTTTCCTGAAAAGATGTCGTTCAGCATTCATGGTGCCTTCCCAGATGTGCAAGCTGCCAGCTCCATAGGCACTAATGCACCGCCATACCATCAGAGATGCAGGCTTTTGGACTGAGTGCTGATAACAAGCTGGATGGTCCCTCTCCTCTTTGGTCTGGAGGACGCAGCATCCATGTTTTCTAAAAGAATTTCAGATCCTTTCACAGAACAGTTTTCCACTTTGCCACAGTCCATTTTAAATGAGCTTTGGCCCAGAGAAGACAACTGTGTTTCTGGATCATTTTCACATATGGCTTCTTCTTTGCATGGTACAGCTTCGACCTGCATTTGTGGATGGCGTGGTAAACTGTGTTCACAGACAGTGATTTCTCGAAGTGTTCCTAATCCCATGCAGCGATTTCCATGACAGAATTGTTCCTGTTGTTAATGCGGTGCCACCTGAGGACCCAAAGATCACAGGCATTCAATGCTGATTTTTGCCCTTGTCCCTTCTCCAGATACTCAGAACCTTTTGATTATATTACTTACTGCAGAAGATGAGGTATTCAAAGTCTTCACAATTTTACATTGAGGAACATTATTCTGAAATTGTTCCACAATTTGTAGATGCAGTTTTTTGTAGTTACTAAGGTTACCTTTGCCTAATATTAAAATTTGTTTGATGATCTGAAACATGTAAGTGTCACAAATATGGAAAAGATCAAATCAGAAAGGGTGCAAGTACTTTTTCATTGTAGTTGTAAAATGTTCCACCAGCTGTTTCTTTTTACTACCACTTGCAGCCTTTTGTTGGCCCCGCCCCAACTTTTTTGAGACGTGTTGCTGCCATCAAATTCAAAATGAGCTATATATTTATCATGAAATAGTAAAATGTCTCAGTTTAATTTGATATGTTTTCTTACTTCTATTGTGAAGAAAATATGGGTTTATGAAATTTTGCAAATCATTGCATTCTGTTTTTATTTACATTTTACACAGAGCCCCAACCCTTATGGAGTTGTAAATTGTACTGAAGATGCTGACATTTCTATTGTGCTGCCTTTCTGCTTGTGTGTCTCTGTAGGGATGGGCACTCGTAATGGGACAGATGTTGATGCTGCCAATGTTGAACAGACCTTCTCTAAGCTGGGTTATAAGGTCAAAGTGTTCAATGACCAGACTGTGGCTCAGATGAAAAGCCTGTTGTTAAGTGGTAAGAAGAGTTGTAGTCATTCTAGTTTACCTCTGTGTTCACAGAAATCCTCCCTATCCTGTTACAGTTAAGTTAACTTGTCAGATGATTATAATTAAATGTTGTGTTTGTTGTTGGATTTATGGAGACTGAATTTCTGCAGGAGCTTGTGGTAACCACCATATGGCTGTATCTAAGTGTGCTTACTCTTTAATAATCAAATAAATCAATGTAATGTGTGCTGCTAAGCTACATCCAGTTCTTCTAATGTTGCTAAAGCTTTTTGTTAGCAGTTAGTGGTTTTTACACACATAACAAACATTGTCTCACTTTGGTTATGCTAGCTAACCAATCAGATCAGACTAGTTATTTTGGAAGGGTGGCCTTAGCCCTTTGAGAAAAAGGGTGAAAAGAGGTGCTGGAGCAACATAAAATGTCTGAAAAAGATTTGTTTTTCTTCGTTCTATTTTAGTAGCTCCCCCAAAATAAAATGACGAGCCTGTGATTTGGTATAAAAGGGTTGTTTGAAAACAGCTGGACTATTAACTCCATGTTGTTTCCCATCTATTCTGCTGTGTTTCCAGAATCCAAAGAGGACCACAAGAGCAATGCATCATTTGTATGTGTGCTGCTTAGTCATGGAGATGAGGGCGTAGTATATGGCACTGATAACGCTGGAAACTTTGATACCCTGGTACAGTGCTTCAAAGGAAACCACTGTGAGAGTCTGGTGGGGAAACCAAAGCTCTTCTTCATACAGGTTAGTTAAATATGCCAGTGTCATACACTTCTGTGAAAATCCCTTCAGTGTATTTTATTTGAAATTACAATGTAAATATATTTACCTACAAATACTTAAAGGTAGGTACACTAGAATAAGAGGGTAACAAGTCAGATTTTTACAGGAAACAAAGAAATAATTATACTGTAAGTAAAATTAAGTAGTAAGTAATGCATAAGTAATGCATAAGTAATTTTCCGTGGTGCATGAGTAACTTTAGGTATTGCATAACTTCCGGTAATAACTAGTAAGTAATTTTAAATAGTGTACGCTGTACTTTTGGGAGCGTGGGCCATATATGGAGTGGATTAATGTTGCCTTTTTTACATCTTTATTCTTTTACATTTTTATTTAATATTCATTAAGTTGATGTGCATGATGGATGTTCTATTATTCAGTTTCCCTCACTTCATAGTAGGTATTTAGCAGGGATTTAAAACATTTTATTGTTAATTCTGTTGTGTTCAGTTTTGGTTTTGATTATAAATAAATATACACACACACACACACACGAGTCTTTGTTCATTCACATCAAGTCCATTTCTTTGAAATACACTCCTTTTGAAAGTTATGCTTGAATAGTGATTATAAAAGAAAAAAAAATTGACTTGGCTCCATCATTATAAGGTCACAAAGGCCTAAAACATTTTGATGGTATTTTTTTGTCTTGTAAGTTGGTAAGGGAGAACAGTCCTTATCACATTTATATTGGTAAAATAAAAGGACAATTGAATAATAGAAGATCCATCATGCAACTCAACACAATGAATATTAAAGTTCATTTACATAATGCTTCAAATAACTGCCCAACCAAGTTCCCTGAGGTGTTTCAAGATGTCTGCTAAATGTGAGATCGTTTTTGAGAAGGACTTTGATAATATCTATCAGTCCTTCCTTTTTAGGCATGCCGTGGTTCAGCCCTAGATGATGGAGTCATCGAGACCGACAGTGTAATAGATGAGCAGATATCTGAGAAGATTCCTGTGGAGGCGGACTTCTTATATGCCTATTCCACTGCTCCAGGTACAAACAGTTTCTGTTCTCTGAGTAGACCGGGACATTTAAGGGTGGTGATGGGTTGGGGTGTGGAGAAAAAGCATCAGCTCCCTGTCCTGTTTATTTTTTGTCTATGCTCCCCTTATTTCTCTTCTCTTTCCCCACAACCCCAGTCTGGTCACAATAGATGGCTTCACCACCCTTCCTGTTAAAAGGGAGTTCTTACTCCCTGCCATCACCATAGGGAATCATAGGGAATTGTCAGATCAACAATTTAAAAAATTTCCATATAAGACCAACAAACACCAAATATCGTGTTAACAAAAAATATGTTTTTTTTTTTTCTTTTTCAGTCTAGAATCCTGCTAATGTGTGACACAATAAACAGAATTCAATTACAGATATGGTGTCTAGCCATGTTTTCTAAGAGTGCTAACACTGTCAACTGTCCTGCAGGCTACTACTCATGGAGAAACACAGCCAATGGCTCCTGGTTCATACAGACGTTGTGTGAAATGTTGCAACGCTATAGTGGAAAGCTGGAGCTGATGCAGATCATGACCCGAGTCAACTACGGTGTGTCACACCGCTTTGAGTCTTCCTCCAACTTGCCTGGATTTAGTTGCAAGAAGCAGATCCCCTGTATCATCTCTTTGCTGACCAAAGACTTTTACTTTCCTGTGTAGATTTACATTTTTGGATCTGCTGTCTACTCTTTGTTCTCCTCGACCAAATGCAAAGTCTTGTGGTGTGCTGCAGGTGATGCAAAGCAGGATGACAATGATTTTCATCTAACTATACCCAAATGCACACTTGGCACTTAGATTAAAGGGAACAAATCAATGAGATTTCTGTTCACTTTGAGATGTTTTTTTGTTACTTTCATTCATTTTAATGTTGGATCTGCTTATCGTTGGGTTTTTTTTTCTATTTTTGTATTTTTGTATTAAAGTAAAAAGTACTTATATATATTGCATTGTATTTTTTGGCCGCTCCACAAGTTTTTTCTATCTGTCGTAGGTTTATTTTGCTTTTTCAGCCTAATGATGGCCTTCCTCTCCTGCATCAACATGTTTTTGGACATCGTTTTGAGAGTTCCAATGAACATCTACCAAATACAAGTGCAACCCTTTGAATCATCTCCAGATCTTTTATCTGCTTCATTTGTCATGGAATAACAAGGGAACCAGGCCTCAATTCAAACTGCTTGTCAGCTTCCACTGACTTTTGAGCCTCTGAAAATGGGGGACTGTGTATAAAAATGGCTGTAATTCCTAAACATTTAATGCAATACGTTTGCTAAACACCTTGAATTAGTCCTTGAATAGTCTTTTTTTTTTTTTGTCTTTTAAATTAACTGTATGCTTCAGTTCCTTAATAAACAGTGTGAACATGCAACCACTAGAGGAGGCCAGAGAAACATCTAGTGTGGTTCTGTGAGGCCTTTAATGAATCAGCAGTCCCCTCAGAGCTTCCAGGAACTGAAACTGTGGCCCGGTTTAACCCTCGATGCACAGATCAGACCATGTGGAAGTGTTATTTTGAAAACGAGAAAAGAAATAAGACTTTCTGTTTAGACTATTGTCAGCTTCTTTTTGTTTTTTTTTTATGATTCTTCCGTTTTTCTTTTTACCCATCTATATTCTTCATATAAGGCAGCTTGTGTCTGGGGCACACTGCTGTTAAATAGAAACTCCTTGTACAGGTTTAATCAGACCCCTCCCCAGTCTCAGCTGTGTGTGTCAGGGAGATAACCCTGACTCTGTGCCGAGCTGGCACACAGATCTGGGACACACTTTCCATTTGTTTAGGATCAAGTGTGCAGGTTGGAGCTTCTCAGACATCACGCTTTCTGTTCCCAAATTTTCACAAAGCTGTTCTCTCTTTGCTGTAAACGGAAACAGTGAGCAGAGTGAGTGCAGAGATGACACCAAATGTAATGATCATAAATGATATATGCGAGTACACTAGTGAAAGCTTTATCTTTCAGTTTTCTTTTTAATGACGCACACAGGCTGTATTGGTAACATGTTAATCTGCTGCCACCTTGCAGACATTTTCATCTGAAACTGCACAGTTCAGTTTCGATTCTTCTTTAAAAAGAATGAACGGAATCGTTGCGTGCAGTACCGTAAATTGCAGCTTAACTTTGGGAACCCACCGCCACAGCTACATACTTATAGGGAGAAACATGAAAACGGGTCCTTTCCACATAACTGCAGGTGTGCTGTTGTCAAATCTCAAACACGCTCACGCTTGTGAGAAGTTTCTAGTTTCGTTTCCAGCTGCAGCGGCGCAGAAAGGGCAGGAGGCACCGGGGAGGAGATGTGGGGGCGACGGAGGGAGAGATAGATGGAGGAAGTGAAAATGAAATTCAGCTCAAAGATCGTCTATGTGCTAAGAGTAAACGATTCCTAAAGGGCCTTCATTCCCCCCATGTGTTCCTGGGACCTGTTTCCATACATTTAAACACGTATTTGCTACCGTTAGTAGCATAGTGCTTTTATGCTGGTGTTTTGTAATGGCGCGGCAAGGTGAATGGTAAATATGAGAATTTAGAGCAATTTTATTTTCAGGGTGACCGCGTGTGTAAATATCCCAAAAAGTAAACGTAAGCTACGAGCACTGGGCTAGTACTGAATGTCATGGTAACCCCCTCCCCAAAATAAAAAAAAAAAAAAACGAGCGGAGTGAGACATCTTCACTTCAGTTTGATTTTTTTCTTTGTGTGCGCGCACGCGAGACTTCACGGCGCTCGAGACCGACCCAAAGCGAGAGCACGAGAGCAGGAGGGGGATTTCCAGCTCTGGCCCCCACTTCCCGAAGCAGCCGTTGTTTTGCTTTCGGTCTGAATGCAGAAACAGAAATAAACGACGACCACACTTTCCCTTTTCCCCTTAAAACCTCGAACACGTTAACCTGTCCGCCTTTGGCTGCTCTTGTTATTCCGACAGCGGGACTCTGAAGCCAGAGGCCGTCCAAACCTAACAGGTAACATTTTATTTCCGCATATTAACGTCGCTGCCTTGCGCTCCCCCTGCCACACAGACTTCCTACAGGGCGACATGAGGGATCCTTAGCTCAAGTGAAAGTAGTTCTGCAGTTTGTCTCCGCGTTTCATGACTCGGTATGGGATTTATTTTCACTTTTGACTTTGTTGTTTTGGGTCAGCTCGGTGGCAGACGGTAGACAGACAGAAGGAGATAAACTTGTGTCTTAACCCCCGCTGCTAAATCAGACTTGACTCCAGAATAAACATGTTACTAACGAAGAAAAGTCAGCGGTAATATGGCTGTTTACCTGGATTTAGGTAATATTTGCTAGCCTCCTCCCGCTAATATAGACTCTTGTAAGTTTACAGTTTTACCAGCGTTTATCTGTTTGTAACTGTGTGTTTACTGTGTTATTATGTAAGTAGCAGCGGGACTGAGACGTGAACAGTATTCAGGTCTTAGTGTGTCATTTACATTAGAAAACTATAAGTTTTAGATTGTCTGAACATTACAGGTAATTTATTATGTTTGGCAGTATAAAAATAAATGTGCCATACACTGAAGAAATAATAATAAAAAAAAAAAAAATACTATTGAGGTTATAAAATAAATGTATAATTCTTTTCAAATGTGTCGGACTTTAACGTTATATTTGAGTGTAGACAGTGTAAATACATATTTAAACCCTTCTTAAGCCATTTCCACTTTATCATAACTAGCAGTAAATGTTCCTCATTGCGCCATTAGTGAAAGAAAGAAACAAACAAATTGTGACACAATGTGATGAAAGCATGTTGGTCAGAAATCAGTTTAGTTTGCTTTAATGGTTCACAGTCATTAACCCTAAAGCCCCATTATAATGCTTTCCCTGTTCCACCAATGAAACATCTAGTTATTTAAGTATATTCACACCATGTGCTAACTCAGGGCAACATTTATTTTTCTCAGAGGGCCAAATCATCTTAGATACAGTCTGCCACATTGAAGACTGAACAGAAACATGACACACATAGTTCTGAGTTAAGTGAAGTTAGACTTTGTTAAAATAGCTCTGGGTCCCTTTTTCTAAAACCAAGAACTATCTGTCAGAAAAAGTTTTCTGTCAGTATCATGAACCCTGACACAAAACTTTAACTCTTTACAGATATATTTATAGTTAGAGTGCACGTCTGTGAATGAAGAAAATACGAATATCCACAGATATAATTTAAGAACAAATAGATGCTCGTATTTGTGAATATGAATGTGCCGTTGTTAACTTGTCAAGCAAACTGCAGTACAGACCTATAGCGCTAAATGAGGATGAGGAAAAATCTGGTTAATTTGTACTATTTATGAACTAACACACAGCCTTATCTGTGAATCGATAAATTCATTTCATGTCCCGTGTTACTCCTGTGACTGTAACTAACCTGTGAGAACAATTTCTAGCTGATGCTGTGTGTCATGATGAAGTCTCTCTTTGCAAGACCACCAAAGTCTGGTTGTCATGTCTGCTTGTTAAACACACGTCACAGTTTGTTTGCACACGTCAGTGCAGCGCCCCCTGTTGCAATTGAGCTCATTGGCAACGGCAATTTTATTTATATAGCACGTCATTATATGTAAACTCAGTGTGCTTAACACAGGAGATAATATAAAATCCTGTGTCGGTTACAGTCCTTTAAGGCAGTGAAAACAGCAAAATAAAGTCTAAGTGTATAAAGTGTAAGACTGTGTGAACAAAAAGGTTTTGAATGTATGCACAGGTGTAATTGAGCTTAGGTCTGCAGCTGAAAGCACCCTCAGTACACTGAGGTCTGGTTTTAGGAACAGGTAAAAGATCTGCACCTGATGATCTGAGAGGTCTGACTGGGTTGTAAACACTGAGAAAGTCAAAGATGTTTCGGGTGGCCAAACCACTGAGAGCTTTGTGAACTAATAGAAGGATTTTAAAGGTAAAATAATTGTATGTGTTTGCTGGATTGTTTGCAGGGGCTGGATTGAAGTGGGACACAGGCCTGGTGTTTTGCCCATGCGTGGCAAATATTTTCATATGAAACTGCACTTTGTACTGTACTGTTTGTACCTTTGTAAACTTGTATTTCCCATAGTGATATTGTGATCTTGTACTGAGCAGCGAGCCAGGCGCAGCTGAAAGGTTCAACCTTGTTTGATATTTTGGATTTGACGCTGTGCCGTTTCACCCTGTTTGACCTGTTGGGGAGGCACTGCGCTGGCAGGGAGTGTCAGCCCTGCCGGACTTTGATCCCATTTGTGTGCAGAGATCATTACCCTGCCCTAAAATCAAATGTAGTGCGGTGGGCCGGCTGAAGTTTTCTGTGACTGTTTTGAACTCAGCGCACTGTTTATTTTCTTTTAGGTGTTCTTTTCCTGTTGTCCTCTTGTTCCAAAGTGTTTTATTTAAGGTATCATTCCCTCAAACAAACAACACGAGGCTGTGGATATGGGTGGACCACAGCCACCAACATGATCTGACATTGTGTTTTATGGCTTCTGTTCTTTACAGCACACATTAAAAAGCCAGGCCAAGAGTTTTATCTTTACAAGCACACACAAATCTGATGAAACTGTGTTCTTTAGTTTGCTCAGAAAAGATGACTGTGTATGAGAAATAACATCAGAGGGGGCCTATTATGCTCATTTCCAGCTCCACTTTAGTAGCTTTGGATGATTCACAGTTCAGAATCATTCTTGTTTGTCACGGACTTGGTGCAGCCTCTCAGTTCATCCTGTGTGAAACAAGTGGTTTTGGCTCTTCTTGGCACAGTGAGTGCCACAGCAGATCATGTGTTTCACCATTTGTATTCTTGTCTTTTTTTATTAAGTCACCACGATATGCTATAATGTGGGGAAAAAACATATTTGAATCCAAGTCCCCATACCAGTGCTCACACACTCAGATGTTGCATTCTAGAGTAATTGTAAGTGTCTGTGTTTGTGACTTCACAGACCACAATGCCAGTAGAGCGAATGCGGATGAGGCCCTGGTTAGAGGAACAAATCGAATCCTGTCAGATTCCAGGACTGAAATGGGTTAACAAAGTGAGAGTTGTCTTCATACACACACACACAGTCACACACACACACACACACACACACACACACACACACACACAGTCACACTCACAGTCACACAGACAAACACTGGAATTCAACATGTGATAACAATGTAAATTGTCTGTAGGAGAAGAGAATCTTCCAGATCCCTTGGATGCATGCTGCCCGCCATGGCTGGGACCTGGAGAAAGATGCTCCGCTCTTCATGAGATGGGCCATACACACTGGTATTGCACAGATTTAACTAGAGCCTCTGCTTACTGCTTCTCCTTTTCAGTGGTTTTCCTTTTTATGCCTGCCACACACTGCAACACTTCCGTGTCTCAACTCAAAGATTTTTGATTTACAAAATCCCTAATATTGATATCACTTGTAGTGGTGTGCCTTTTTGTTACTAAGCCCCCCAGCCAAGGAGCTTTTTCTAAGGCAGTGGTCCTCAGACTTTTTCTGGCACGCCCCACAACCAAAAAAAGGTCTTCTTTTTTTTGTTAATCACTAACTATAAAAAAGGATCCAAGTTGAGCTTTACTTTAAGAGGAGCATAGTAACATCAGCAAATTTGTATTTATTTTCCTTAAAATAATCATTCATTTGCATTTTTTTTTACTCCATATTTTTCACCTGATATACACACCATGTGTATTGGCTCTGTGCCCCACAGTTTGAGCGCCCCTGCTCTAAGGTAACTTTGTTAGGAAGCACCTAGTGTTTCTGTAAGGGTATTAATTCCAACTACTTTGCTACAGTATCAGTAAAGGAGACAATATAAGAAAAGTCTGCATAATATTTGCTAGAAGGATGTTCACAAGTTCAGTCTGAGAGTGAGTGAAAATTCCCTCCACATCATGCATTAGTTGAGTCCCTGGATCCAGGAGGATCTTACAGTCTTCTGGAAGATGATGTCTCCCAATGCTTTTTTTTTTTTTAAATTTCAGTTTGCTCTGCATGTGTGAAGATATGATGTAAAATGTCCAATTTTGCCCTACAATGTTAAAGAATCCTTCTAAAAATTCCTGGATCAAGATCCAAATCAGCCCAAAAATGTAATCACTTCTAAGCTGGGCTAACCCCCACCTCCTGCAAATCTGTCTATAACTTTCCGAGTAATCCTGCTAACAAACAAACAAAGTGAACCAGTCACATGACCTCCTTGGTGGATAATATTAGGGAAATTGTTGCACTGTTTAAATATTTCAGGTTCATTTTTCCTTAGAAAGAAATCCTACTTTATTATAGTTCTAGCTAAAAGCAGCTGAAGTCAGCACAGTCTTGTTGGTGGTGCCAGTACTTGCTCGCAGTACTTAGTTTAACCAATAAATGGACTGATTCTACCGCATTAAATTAATTTATGTAATAAGAAAAAGTGTTATATTTAGATTTTTTTTAAAAATTTCCTTTGATTTGAAATGAAAATGTCAAATAATATAATATTTAAAAATAAATAGTAAAAATTAACCAAGTAACGCAGTCTTTTTGGCTAATAATGTACTGTCCACAAGATTTAGTATGCATACTGGTAACAGTGCCAGGGTCATAAATAATTACCCCACCAGTGATGATGTTCTTCAATGAAATCAGCCAACTTTACTTTACTTTACTTTTCCTCTTCTTGTCTCTGCATCAGGTAAATACCAGCCAGGTGTAGACCGTCCTGATCCAAAGACATGGAAGGCTAATTTTCGCTGTGCCATGAACAGCCTGCCAGACATCGAGGAGGTAAAGGATAAAAGCATCAAAAAGGGAACTAATGCCTTTAGAGTTTATAAGATGCTCTCCTCATCTGAGAGAAATGCCAAGAAAGGTGAGTGCTGCTGCTGTCGTCAAAAATTCTTTCACAGTTTCATCATTCTCTCTCAAAACTGAATTATATTTCCTCATTTTTTTGTGTGAAGCCACTTGAAACTCGCTTAAGTGTTTGTTTCTTTTTTCCAGGAAAGAAGAAGGCAGATAAGGAGGGGAAGTCCAAAGGAAATAAAGAGGTAGATAAACATACAGAATGGAGACCACACCACTGCTAGAACAGGATTTAGAGGAATAAAAGAGGAAAGGGAGTCTTTTTAGATAGAGATTCTGCAGCAGTGCTGAGGAACAGCAGCGGGAACAAACATCATATTTCTTCAGGATTCACTCAGTTATTTCAAACTTTAACCTGCAGCTGATAAGCATCTTTTCCTCCTGGCTGGTTTGGCAACTCATTTGGCATCACAGAAATGGTTTACTAGGAAGTGTTGTTAGCACTTTTTCCTGCCAATGCAAAGAAAAACACTTCTGGAAATGACACACAGCATTTGAGCTGGCAATCTGCCACATGATCTTACTTTGAACAATCAACTGTTGCTCCATTCCACACATGACAGAGAAATTTACCAGGAAAATAAGGTGTGGTTAACACAGAGTCGGCAGGAATTTTGTTCTGTCTGTCAGAAGTTCAACCAGTAGCTGCTGCTTGTATAACAGTGATGAACCACAGCGGTCATTTTATCCTCACTTTCTGAAAGAATGTTCGAAATACAAGTTAGAAAATCTGAAATCTGTTAAGTGTGTTAAACAGGAATTTTGGATAGGAATAAAAAGCAAGCCATGTACTTTTTTAATGAGGTGGGAGTTCGTGGTGTTTGGTAGGCTTAGTATATTTTGGTAAGATGTGTGTTTATATGCCAAAAATGATGCAGATATCAGGCTGTATCTCTCTCCAGGCAGCTAGTTTCTGAGGAAGCTGTTTATAAATCCCTTCATTTTTTTATAGCCCATATCGTATCTTTGCTGGTTCTTGGCAGTTATAGTTTAATGACATTATTATGTTTCAGATACAACCTTTGGGATTTTTCATGTTGATAACCAGATCTGGTCCTGTACTGTTTAAGAGATCTATGTAACCTGCAGTTAGCCTTGTGTTGTTAGTTTTTAAGCACAAATCATGTGCAGACAGGGTGCAAGCTAGCTTCAAAACTGATGAGACATACACAACCCTGTCCTGCCCTGCATACTGTGTACTGGACTGTCAGTATAATGACGACAAAGCTGACTTGGACAAAGCAACCAATGCCTTATACTTGGTGTGTAGCTGCGGCTGGTTGGCTAACCACCCTTGTGTTGGCTGTTACTGTAGAAATCCAAACTGGGTTGTGTCATTACATAATTTACTAGTGGCTAAAATCAGCACCTTATGACATTCTTTATAAGTTAGTGTTTTGATCATGTTAGCTGGTGAAATAATGTGGCAAGCTAGCCAACTAGCATTTACATTCAGTATAATTTTCCCGGTGGTAATGCTAGAAAAACCAAATGTGAAAAATGTCTTTGAATAGTTCAGTTTAAATGAATTTAATCCTGTAATCATATGATTTTCCTGACTGGCCTCAATAGATAAAACTGGTTTTCTTCTGGCTTATGTTAGCTGTATTAGATTAACTGCTAATGTGGATGAATTGGGTGTTACTCAGCGTAGCGGCTTGCAGGTTAACCTTTGCTTGTTAATGTTGTCACTAACACATTACTTGAGTTTTTTTCAGTTGCTTTGTTGTCCTGTGTGTGGACTTTGTATTGGAGTCTCTGTTGTTTTGTGAGAAGCTTGTCGGTTGAAATGAGTGACTGGTGGACTCCATTTCTAAGCTCGCTGTTGGCACTGGGAGAAAAAGAGAGGCAGGGAGGAAAAGCACTCTTGGATTGTAGTGGAAAATCCATCAAGCATCCTTCACACCGCAGTCACGCCACAAGCTGTTAAGCAGCTGAAAGAGTCAGGAAGGTTTCATTTTTCTGTTCAGGCACTAGAAAAAAAGCATTTAATGCTTAAATATTTGCCTAATGTAGGATTAACTTTTTTCTAGATTTTTTTTATCAGTTATATTTCTTTGTTCTTTCTTCATCAACTTTAGATTTATTTCTCCTGTGTGGTGAGGTGTTTGGCATGTTGTCTTACCAGTTTAGTTGATATGTTCACTTGCGTTAGCTCTGTGTAATGGAAATAAAGTACCTTTAGACATTGCACCCACTGTGGATCCTCCATTATAATTAAATCTCTCTTTTATTTTTCTTTTTTTTTTAAACCAGCAGGCCGCTTCTCCATCTCCAGACAGGACTCTTCTTGAAGCTCAGGTTGGACCTATAGACTATACCAAACAGGAAACGATCAAGCAGGAAACAGTGGAGCTCACAGTGACAGACAGTGCGTCAGGTATCACACCAGTGTCTTTTTTTTCTTTTTCTTTTTCCATTACCATTATCCTATTGATGTGTGTGTGTGTGTGTGTGTGTGTGTGTGTGTGTGTGTGTGTGTGTGTGCGCTACCTATTCGTGCTTTTGGGCTGTACTTAAGATCACAAAGGAGATGAGGCAGGGTGATTTTATTTGCATGGCACCTTTGTAACACTGTGACAGTCCTGAGGGCGTTGCATCAGAAGAAGAAATACAAGAAGCGTGAACACACACATTATACAATCGCTAAACCCTCCCTCTATCCACTCAGTATCATCAAACTGTTTTTTAAATCTCTGTACTGTTTAAAAGAAGAAATGTCAAAAGGGATCACACCAACTACCTTTTCACTTAGTATTCTAAGTACTTTCCTGCTCAGATATAAGGTCATTAGAAATCACAGATTATTATAAAACTTCCACATCCTGACTCCTGTCTGTCCTTGTTCAGTGATCCACAGTCCAGCTGAAGAACACGTGATCACCAGTGAGCAGCTACCGTTTGTCTGTCAGACAATCGAAGTGACCACTGAGAACGAGGAGCAGACTGTTAGCTCCTCCCACCCGTACCCGCTGCAGATCTCTCCCGTGTCTTCATGCTGCGGTGAGACAACACAAATTCCACCTCACTGCATTTTGTTACGAGGAAAAGCATAAATAGGTTAGTTAGAGAGGAACAGGCTTGTAGAAGCGGCTGCTGCGTAGTTATTGAAAAGCACTTTGACCACACGGTAACCTTTTTTAGATCAGCAGTGACAAATACAGACAATGGGGATGCTCTGTGAAGCGAAGAGCAGCAGCATTATCTTGCTGTCAAGATCAAATCAGTTCTCGTTTTGTTTAAATGCCACTTGTAGTGTGCAGCCATCAACGTGTGAAATATGCAGTTCAAAAGGTGGCCTGATGAACTGCTGATATCTGTCACTACATTGTCTCTGGTTTCATCATCCACCTGCATCTTTTTTAACGTCCTACCTTTAGAGAACTGAGAAGGCAAAGCAGCTGAATGTTCAACCAGTGGTAGATACAAAGCAGAAAAAGATGCTGAACTTGTAGCTCCTGTTAAACAGATCTGTAGCTACTAATATTATATGTGAGGTTATGAGATTGTTGGTAATTGAGCCTCTGATTTGCCAGTACTCATTTCATTACACCCCCCACCCCCCCACCCCGACATATGACTATCTCATCTCTGTCTATGTGTAGCTATCTTTTTTCTTTCCCAACCAGTCATTCAGGCAGTTTTCTTTCAGTTTGTTTGCTTTTCATCTACCTTTTTCTGCTTCTTATTTCTTTTCTGACATTTCTTAAATTGCACTATTGCTTTATGAGTCAGGGTGCAAATGGACGTCATTCATGTGTCCCTTCTCTTATTTAGAACAGTATTGGTGGATTCCCTTCTGATGTGTGTGAACTAAGGATGACTTACAGTTTTGTGTATGTGTCTCTTTTTGAATAGGCAGTGACACAGACAGTGATACAGAAGACATCAAAGAGGTTAGTCTCTGAATATGTACAGAAAAGAGGAAAAAGTAATGACTGAATCATTAATCGGTCTGATTTTCAGATAAACAGGTTTTTACCTGTTTCAACTGTACAGGTCTAACAGGGTGTGTAATTGTGTGTGTATACTTGTCTGGCTACTTCTCTGAGCACCAGTTTGAGTTTTAAAGCTCCAGATGAAGACTGAAGTTTGGCTAACAGGCCCCAAAAGAGTTGGTAGAGGGTAGGGGTGTGTGTGTGTGTGTGTGTGTGTGTGTGTGTGTGTGTGTGTGTGTGTGATGTTCCTGTAATGTTAAGTGAGAGTGAGAAAAGGGAGGGCCTTGTCAGGAACTACTGCTTTCAAATATTAACAATTTGATACGAGGCTGTTTTTTGTAGTCCAGTCTACCCACAGTACACACACACACACACACACACACACAGACACACACAAATACACACACACACTGCAGTGCAAACCACGAAATACCTGTTGACAGTAAGAGAACATAAGTGTTTTCGCCATTCTGTAATATAGAAACCCACAAGATGTGATTTTTTTTTTCATTTTTTACATAAAGTCACGCAGTTAAAGAAAAAAACAGAACTTCAAAAAGCAAATAAAGAAAAAAAAACAAGTATACAAAACAAATATGAAACAAGGGTTAGTTTACTACTCTTGTGAGAACCAAACGTGTCATTTATAACATGTATATCATGAACTCACCTACACATGTATGTGGGCATGTACATGACTGCAGACAGCCTCACACAGTCCTCATATCTTACTTGTCGTGTGCATGCATAATCTCACACATAGTCCCAGACTGATTACATTTTGAATGTTTCCATATATAACCTTAGTAGCAGTGTATACAGCAGGAAGTGTCAGTGGTTAGCACTGTCAGGGTTACAACGTTAATGTTGCCTGTGTGACTTGTAAAGCAGGGTTATAATGTATGTTTCCTCCATCATCACCATCAAGTGTTTTCTTTCTACATTATTTCTTAAATCACCATACACTGTGATTAGTGGACACCTGAAAACATTAGAATTGTACACTCTTCAGTTTTCAGCTCTGTGGGTGTTTTTGCTGCAGCATGCATGTTGTATTTGAGCACATTCTAACCTCAACATACATCAGAAATTAGCCACAGTCTTTTTATTGTTATGCATCTATGTCACCTTCTTCTTCTTTTTTGTCTTCCAGGGTATTGGTGCCGTCTGGAGGCGGGACTACAGCACATCAGTTCTCAGGATTCCCCCCTGTTCTCTTCCTGGTATGGCGACCTTCGTCAGTCCAAGCAAGCCCAACTTCAAGGTGACGAGCACACGAGACCCTGCCCCGCTCATCAGCTACCACACTGACGGCTGGACGCCGGCCTATAACCAGAACTCTCTCGGGT
Source organism: Heterochromis multidens (assembly GCA_015108495.1). NCBI lineage: Eukaryota > Metazoa > Chordata > Actinopteri > Cichliformes > Cichlidae > Heterochromis > Heterochromis multidens. The sequence continues at coordinate 24,027 of VUQS01076095.1, forward strand.
CCATGCCGGGCAGTCATACCCATGAAGTGCGTGCAAGTGTCATTATGAAAACCTCTGATGTCACTTCCTCTTGACCTGAGATGCGGGAGTTGCATCACTGCCTCCAGTCCATAGGAAAGACAGAAAATGTTTGTTTTTCTCCATCAGAGCCATGTGGGGCCTAAAAAGGGACAAAACTCCAAAAATTTGATTTCTCCTAACATCTGTCTGGGCCAGCATTTCTCTCAGTTTTTCCTTTCATTTGAGGAAATTGCTTGACTTGTGCACAAAGTGAGGATCACTTAAGGTCATTTTCTACTTCCTGCACGTCTTCCTGATGTAATGTAATGTTGTTAACTTCTCCATGTCTGGAGGGTTTGCAGACCTATGTGTAGTATCAAATTTAGGAGCAAGTGCACCATAGTCACTGCAAAACGTGGCTTGAATAGAACCATGTGCTCAGCCATTGTCCCACTATTTTGGAATACAGCTGACTCCATGTTATTCATCCATGTGTCACTGGTTGATTGTTTTCCCGCTGCTTTGTGGTAACACTTGAGTAAACGCCAGTGAAGGAATTCTACCACTTTAACCTTTAAAAGCAATATTAGCTTTTACTTCTCAGAAGTTCTTCATGATTTTATTGCTCAGTGTATATGAATACTTTTTTTTTTTTTTTTTTTAATTTAAGTATTTTAA
>VUQS01076096.1:4193-19492 GCA_015108495.1 Heterochromis multidens
TGGGGATAATGACCCACGCCTTTTTTCACACCTGGGCTCATGTGATGACTCACATGATCAATAGTGGGTTAATCACTCACATGATCAATGGACTCAAATGATCAATAGTGGGTTAATCACTCACATGATCAATGGACTCACATGATCAATAGTGGGTTAATCACCACCTCCCGAGAGACAGCCCCCACTAGGGGTTTAAATACCTGGGACTCTCCACCTTTTGGTTTTAGAACTGACGAAGCCTTTTGGATGAAAGGTGAAACGTCTTCAAACAACTTAAAGAAGTCCAGTTGACTTCTTTCAAACCCTTAGACTACCATGTCCTGGATGACTGAGAACCTACACAGATATCTTCAGGAATAGTTCTCCAGGCTTCTTGAAGGACATTCAAAGCTCTTCTTTTGATGTTGGTTCTTGTTTGTTCTGTTCTCTGTCAACATGATCCCACACTGCTTCAATAATGTTGATGTCCAGGCTCTGGGGAGGCCAATCCATGACTGATAGTGTTCTATTGTGTGTTTTTCTATCCAGGTATACTTTTATTGCATTTAATGAAAATTTCTAATTTTAATTCTTCGCTCCATCAGACCTGTTGCCACTGATTTTTATTCCAGTTCTTGTGTAACGTGGTACCTCAGCCTTTTCTTCCCATTTCCCTTCCTTAAGAATGGCTTCTTGACAGCCACCTTTCCATTGTTCATTTCTGATGAGGAGTCAGTGAACAGTAGAGGGATCAATTGAAAGGCCAGATGCATCTCTCAGGTCCTGTTTCAGGTCTCTGCTGGATTATTTCCTATTTCTCATGATTTTCAGATACTGTTCATCTAGTGTGGATAGTTTTTTTTAGGCCTGCCACTTCTGCTTTTGTCCTCCACTTGTCCAGTTTCCTCAGAATTTTTAAGGACACACCGCACACCATGATGAGATATGCCGAGTTTTAAGCTAATAGCTCTTTGGGAATCACCTTGTTGGTGCAAAAAAATTATGCCTGAAAAACTGTAATCTTTGGCATCTTTTGTATATTCAGCTAAAGAAATGGGATCAAATTATGTGTTATTATGTTTTGTTACAAGGGGCTTGTAACAAAGTGCTTGAAGATATAATTTAAAGCTGGTTCTTTGCTAAGTTGTCTGTTATGTGTAGACACAACAGTGGTTCATCCCTTAAGTTGTGTGCCTTTTTTATGTGTGAATGGTTCATAGGGCAGTGTTTAGTGTGTGTTGGCTAGCCTTGAGAGTGATGAGCTGCTGTGTTGTGCTTTGACTGAATTTTAACTGAAATCTGTGGCAGTGGAAGTGTTTTCATTTGATTTGTTTCACCATCTCTTTTTCTTTTCAGTATACCGTAGTTTGTGGTTGTCCTTTTGTTTGGCTGATATAGCGGTGTAGCCATCTCTTTGAGTTGAGTCCTTTTTAATAAAAGCTTATTATTTTCACACAAAAAAAACCATGCACAGCTGCCTGCTGTAGCAACCCCTTGTGAATAACTGGATTACTGGTTTATTGAATCCACTTAAATTCAATCTTCACCTTCAGTCATCAGATTACTTGCTGTAGTTATACAAAAAACACAGACAGTGCATTCCTTGGGGGTTAGGGTTAGCACTGGGATAAAAGTGCAAGGAATGTGGAGAAGGTAATGTTAGCAAAGCAGGCTGATGAATTAAAGCTGCGCACTAAATAATAGTGAGCGACTAGACTGAGTCTGAGTGACTATACCACACTAAGTGAAACGATGATTTGATGATGAATGGACATCAGGACTTTAGCTTTATACTGATGGTGAGTGGCAAAGGAAAACATCTGTGTTGGCCAAGGAAGCACAGGAACCTTTGTGCACCATGCCCCCTGAAGGAAACCAAAGTGTACTTTGATTAATACAGAGAGGGAGAGAGAAAATAGAGCAAGACTGCAAAGTGACAGGTCAGCACTGGAAGACAGGATACCATAACACCCATAGCCACTGAAGGTAGCCATTTTCCCTGAAAAATCCTACCTTTAAGGGATAATTGTAGATTTTTTTTAAAAAACCACACAGTGGAGAGAAATATTGGAAATGATTGATTATGAATAGTTTTCATTAAATCCAACAATTTATGGGTCTGCAGAGATTCATGATGAGCTATTCCTGGCATCCAACTACAATCTTCATGTATCTAGAATTCACTGGCGTGTAGTAACTTTTACAGAAAGGCAAGCAGAGACAATAGACCCCCCCCTCCCCCCGCCCACACACACACACACACACTGTTTATTCCTGGCTGGAGAATTGTAAAATATTATTACTTGTATAGTGAAATAAATATTTACGATATTACTAATTGACAATAAAGAGCGGTGGAGGAATTTTTTAGAACCATTCTATTAGCAAAAGAAGCAGTACAACTATGAAAACACCTCCCGACACATTAAAACATTAAACTGTATTATTTGCAAATTGTACATCAAGTATCAAAAGTAAAAGTACTGCAGAAAAATGTTCCCCATCAGTCTTATGTGTATCATTATTATTGTTTGTTATGCTTGAGCTCATTTTAAACACTTTATAGTCTGTTTAATCTCCAGTAATGCATCATATTCTATAAAATCATGTGTTTGTGGTGTGGCTGTCCTGGAAGGACTACATATCTGAAAAAAACTGTTAATGAGCTCAGAAAAAACTGGGCTACACCTTGATTTCATATATATATATATACAGCTGAAATAACACGCTTGAGCACTATGGGACGTGGTTAACTTTATGCATCTACAGGAGGATTAAAAATATTAATGAAAAATGAAGATGTGTATTAGCAAAACAGCTGGTTAAACTCTGCACATTTATTCAACCAAGTGATTTCTCAGAGATGCTAATCTGAACATGCTGGTTGAGCTTGCAATAGTTCTTGCCTGTTTTATTAAACCGGATATTGTAGGAGATGACCTCCCCTCTCCATCATCAAGGCTTTCTTTGCTAACATACTAAAGGAGTTAATAAGATGGTCAGAAAACGTATCTGTTACGATGATAAATCACTGAAGCTTGTCTTTCCACAAACATGCAGATCATCATAACTGATCTCAGAGCAGTCAAAGCAGAGCCAGTGGCAGCTCATTTAGCATCTAATTGCAGAGGTTTAGTCACAATGCGCATGTGCAAACAACTAGAAAAATCTGCTGGCTTCTGATTAGCCTTTTTTGTTAACGGGACACAGGCACACCCATGAAATCAAGAGATACCCCCCCCCACACACACACACGCACACACACACACACACACACACACATAGATTTGTGGAATCAAGGGCAAGCCTGCTTTCTGCGACAATAGCCAGTTACGGCCACAAGATGGCAGTGATGTAAAGGGAGAGATGACTTTCACTTTAGTTTTAAGTGATGTCTGTTTTCGATACCACTAGACAAGCACTACTTGCTGTGCTTGTCCTGATGGAATGCCACTGCTAGAATTATTTTAAAATACAAGTAGACTACAAACTTCTTAGTCTTGTTTGCATTATTAGCCATATTTGGACATATTTCAAACAGGCCACTTTCAGGTTGAGTTTCACTCAAAAAACTGAAATGTCGTTTATTAGCTTTATAGTTGTTTTTCAGTAATTTAAGATTTTCTCACTTCTTTCTAGACATTTGAAGACTTTAAGAATGACAAGCAGGCCCTTGAGTACCAACAGAGGATAGTGGACATCTTACTTCAGGTAAAATCACAAATATTTAAAATGTTGTTGGGTTTGTTTTACTTTTATAAAATAAACAAAACACTAAAATTTTATTTGAGACAACACATTTTATTAACATGAATATCAGTATGCAGCCAACATTAGATATATGGCACCCAGGCTATAAATACAGATAAGCTAAGTAAAATAACTCTTCTCTCCAGTAATCAGATTTTTAGTTTTCAAGCAGAACTATAAAATATGTTCTTGCTCACTGTTGGATCAGCTCAGTGATATGACACAAAATTTCTCTTGGTTGTTGTTTGACTGCTTGGCCAGCAGCAAGGTCAGTAGTGGAGGTCCAGCATTTCTGCTTGAGGAAAGAATGCATCTTGTTTCCCTATCAGCAAAGATTAGGTGTTATATGAGTATATCAGTTAGAAACTGACATCAGTACTTAACTGACACAACCTGGCCCCAAAGCACAACAAGGAAGGAGGCTTTAAAGCTTTATTTCGCTGTTCCATGCACCACCATAAGGAGGTGCAAAAGGAAATAGAGAAGTTCTTACCTCCTTGGCGGTGATTTTGTTTGCATATCCCAACATTGTACATCTTGGCAAGCTCAGGATTACTTGGTAATCGCTGCTCATTACCTCAGAGGAGGGGCATCTCAGCAGCAAGGTGTTGCCTGCAGCGAATTAACATAAGCTGGTGCATACTACAGTACAATGTACAAGTCTTGAGCCACCACTCATTTCTTTATATTTTGACATGTGCAAACTTACATGGAATGTGTAATTTGACATACATTTGGGTAGCACTGGCGGCCGTCAGTATTTTTATAGATTTAACTTAAGAAATGGGAATAAATGATGTGCAATAGGCTGCTAGTAACAAACTGCCTAAATATACAATTTAAAATTGGTTCTTTCTGTTTTATCCCTTGGAGAAGCTGGAGAACTATTGCTCAAGACCACTTTAAAAAATTATAAGAAAATTTGGCTCCTTGGAAGCAAAATATAAAGAAATGAGGGCTGGCTTAAGACTTTTGCACAGTACTATAGATAAATACTTTATTTATACCATATTTGGGAAATCAAAGAAGACTCAACAGAAAAAAAAACAAGCTGTATAAAATGTTTAAAATTGACTAATATAACAAGGTACTGTTAAAGTTTTTATTTTGTGTAAATGTAAGTTTTTCTTTGTTTTGGTAATGGTATGTATTTCTGTTTTTCTAGGTAATGGTGGACAACCCAGATTTTACTCCTTCCCAAGTGGGTGGGCTCTTCACCTTTTTGGCTCGTCAGTTGGCCAAGCCAGACAATACACTTTTTGTGAACAGGAAGCTCTTTGATCAGGTAACCAATACTCCAAGGATTTCATTTAAAGGCTGTTTATCCTGATATTTTCATTGCTTGTGCTACCTATGCCAGCAATGTGCTGTATAGGCCCACAAGGGTCAAGGAAATAAACACAAAAACTTCATTGAAAAAAACAATGCAGTGGTATGTGTACACTGTGGAAGTAAAAGGATCCCTTTACATTTTCTTCTGTTTCAACCTTTATGGCTGATAAAAAAGTTGTGACCTAAAAGAATACATAACATTACTGTATAAAAGTTTCTTTGTGTCTGCCATTGTCTGTTATATTCAAAAGGTCCTGACCAGTCACAACTGTGGGTAGATTATTCTTGAAAATGAGGGAATCTAAAGTTCATTCATATTGAGAGATTTACTCTGTTATTTCTACCACTATTTCACAGTTGATATGATGTCCATTTTCCCAGTACTTTCTAAATTTTGTAATTGTTCCATTTTACACAGTCTCTTAACTACTTTTATCCATTAAAAAAATTCTTAGTTATTGCTATCTTGCTTGCAACACATATCTGTTTTGTTTTTTATTTCAGTCAGCACATTTCTAAAATAAATACATTAAAATCAAAATTAATTGGTGGTATGATTATTGGCCTATATCATTCAAGAGTTTCAATGTGGTTCTCAGAAAATACCCACAGTCTGTAATAATAGAAGGACTCGGTATCAGTTTTACAATTCCAATGTAGAGCTATCATGCAGTCAAATATAAAGTCTTTAGAATCTGCAGTCTCTAATAATCTTAGCTTTTCACAAGATGCCAGATAAGAAACTTTGCACTTCACTGTAGTTACTGCCTGTTGTTGAGTTGTCATGCAAGTTCTCTTTGTATGTTTTACAATTGAAAATGTTGATTCCTGTTGATCTGTTATTGAGTAAAATACATATTTTTCATGCATGTTGGTGATTATGACATGTGACCTCAGTACAAGATTAATTTTACATTGTAATACATTCAGTTGTAAGTCTTTTTTACAACCTTTTTACCCCTCAGCCAAAAAGGCTGATGGGGTATTGTCACCCTGCCAGGTGGGTGGCGTGGACACCCAAGTTTGTGAATGCAATAACTCGAGAAGAAAGTCACCTAGGACCTTCAAATTGATACCATAGGTGCATTTACTAGGGGGTGAAGGGTAGCACTGGCAGCTACCAGCATTTTTGAAGTAGGCCATACTCAAAGCAATGTGAATGTTTACTCAGCATTTCTCATTTGACTACATTACAACTTGAGCACAAAAATCACTTGATCATCAACAAATCAGTGCATTAATAAATTACATAACATATTTTATTCCCTCACTTGGAACAAATCACGGAATCCCTTCCATTACCTGGTATCAGAGGAGAAACTAGAACCACTATTCTCCTTGAAAAGCAGAACACAAGCAATGCTGAAAGGGCTAGGCAGGTGTCCAGAAGTATGCACAAACAGGGAATAGTGGTCTTTTGCTTACTTAAATAATTAGCTAATATGTATAAATTGGTTATACTTATGTGGTTGTCTTTATGTAGTTGTCTAGCACACAAACTTGCACATTTGTCATGGTTGGAGATTTTGTCTATTCTGTGTTGTTCAAAGATGATTAGCTTGGAACACACCTGTACAGGTGAAAATTTCTTTCTTTCTTTTTTCCAATGTTTAAATGATCTTTACTCTTACTGTCTGTCTAGGTGCTGGAGTTCCTGTGTTGTCCAGACGATGATTCCCGACTCACTGAAAGGCAGCAGGTTGAAATACACACATAACTGTCTGTCTGTCTGTCTGTCTCTCGTAACTCTTGTGTTTGCTTTCCTGGGACTGTACTTTCCAGTGTTCTCAACAGTTTCCTGATTAACTGACCTTCATGCTTTAAAGTCGCTGGTATAGTCACTTAAGTTGTTTGGTGTATATCACCACTACCTCTGCACAACACAACAATGTTCTCAAATACATTAACAAGTCAAGAAATTCCACCAGTTAACTGTTAACAAAGAATTGTCTGTTAATTTAATAAAATAAAACTACTTGAAATAGCAAAACACTTATTAGAACAGGAAACTTAGTAGATTGGCATAAATTGACTTGCATGGTGAGTCCTTTTATGGCTACACAGCAAGTGAATAATGCTGTCTAGGATGCTGGTGGATTTCCTTTTAAATGTCAGCTCACAAACAAAAGACACAACTGAACTAAATCACACTAAAAGATAAGAGGAGATTCAGATGTCAGGTAAAATTGAGAATTCAGTTTTCCAGTTCAAGTTACAAAAAGAGATCAGTAATGTTCTGAAAGAAAGTTCTGTATACTTCTCTCAAGCCAAAAATGAATCCACTAGTGCTCTGAACTACTCCTCCTGACCATCACTAATACATTCAACCTCTGCACAATTGTCTAAATAGTATTTATTTAGTATTAAAACAGAAATAATATTTCTGTAGGTGGCATGACCCAGAGTTGTACAAGGTGAACAGGAAACTGGAGACTGGAGACAGCATAGTCCCCTTTTAACAACAGTCTGTAAACGTCTGGGAACTGAGGAGAGCAGCTGCTGGACTTTTGGGAGAGGAATGTTGTCCCATTCTTGTCCAATATACAGTTGTGGTCAGAAGTTTATCATGGGCATGAGTGTCATTTAATTTTGGGCTTTTAATGATTCTTTGAACTGTTCTTCTTCCAGGTTGGAATGATTGTACAGTATACATCTTTAATGACTTTAAAATAGTGTGGATTATACAAAATCCTAAATAAATTCAAACCTGTGCACCCAATTCTTATTTTTTAAAGTCATTAAAGATACATGCTGTACAATCATTCCATCATGCCCATGATGTATATATAAACTTCTGAACACAACTATAGGATTCTAGCTGCTCAACCTTAAGAACTTAAGAACTAACTATTAAGATATTATGTTTTCATGTCTCAGGTCTTTATTGTGATTGGTTTATAGGTTCTGCTGGAGCTGCTGCAGGTTGGGGGTGTGGTCCAGTTTAATGAAGAAAGACTCTTGATTTTGGCAGAGAAAGCCAAGTTGTGAGTAGCTGAACAAAAATTAGAGCCAGAAGAATTTGATTTTAAAAACTGTATTGAGTTGCTTTTTTTTAAACTTCAATAATTCTTAATTATTAAGATTAGTTTGCATGTGCACCCCCCCATTCACTCCCAATTTAAGTGACTTTTTTGGTTACACCAACTCTTGAGAAAAATGTGTCTCTTTAGCTGCTACATATTCCAATTCCTTCAAAAGTAATGTTTTCTTCCAGTTCCTTTGTGCCGTGCAGGTAATGTTTTACCAGTGGTTTACAAGGGGTTCCTTGCTTAAAACAGGTGCATGTTGAGGATATGTCGTGAACCAAACACAAAATTTAGATTTGTTTTTTTGTTAGATTTGTTATTCTCATAAACCTAAAATTGTGTGCAAAACTTGACTGAGATAAGGAAAAGTGGAGAAGTTACTGATTTCTAAATGTGAAAATCACTTGTGGCTTTGTCATTATGAGCAATGCATAGCACAGAGTCATTTGACCTAAAGGAAATACAAATATTATATATTGTCTTGTATTGCTGCTTTTACTCTGTCAATATTTGGCATACATCACATGTTTGTGATACACCAGTTCATTCATTGTTTCTGTTCAGTCTTGATGTGGATTTTCACATCAAGATTAATGATATAAGATTGTGGATTTTACGTGATCCATATTTTTTTTAAATATTTGGTAAGCTCAGTTACATGTGAAAACAGCTGGGAGAATGGGAATGGGAATTTGTATATGAATAAATACAAATGGTGGTGTTACTATAGGCCATTATTCTTATTATACTGTGTCTTACCACCAGCTACCAAATCTGTGAATTTCTTTATGAGAAGAATCATCGGTATGACATGATCATTGACTGCTACCTGAAAGACCCCCTCAGAAAGGTATTGGAGATTTCAGATTTATTATTTGTGTCTGACTTTTGCTATGTTATGGAAAAAAATTAGCTGGTGTGTATGTGACTGTGTATCTGTCTGTCAGTGGGAGATCTTTAACTACATCCACAACCTGCTGTCCATTCCTGGCTACAGCCATGAGGAGAAACAAACAGTGAAGAACAAAGTACTGAAACATATACAGGTTAGTAGATACACACACACACACTTACATAGAATTAAGCATTAATCCCTGGTACTTATCATTGTGATAGTTGGTGGGTTGGGTATGAAACTGGTACTGACAGGCTAGATGGGATGTATAGTTGAGCATGTTTAGAATTCTTAGTACAAATTGGGATGTCTAACATGTTACAGTGGTTAACATACAATAGACAGACAGTTCATTCTGTCAATATGAAAAAGTATTTACAAAAGATAACAGCCTATTTTTACTCTTATTTATTTAATTACATGCAAAACTCTAAGAAGACAAACAGTCCCCAATTTTGGTGTTTACTGATACTGTTTGTAAGATCTACAGTAAGGTCCGAAGTAGAAAATATTTTGTAATTTTGTCTCTATACACCATCAGAACTTTAAACAGTCAAGATTTGTTTGAAGTGCAGACTGTCAGCTTTAATTCAAAGGGTTTAACAAAAGCATTGCATTAACTTTTTAGAAATTAAATACATTTTTATACATAGAACCCCATTTTCAGAAGCTCAAAAATAATAAGTCTGGACATCTGAATAATAAGTCATTCAGATGTCTTGGATGTCCTTCACCCATGGACATCACCAAATGCTGTGTTTCCTCCCTTGAGATGCTCTGCCAGGCCTTTACTGCTGCCACCTTCAGTTTCTGTTTGTTTGTGGCTCTCTCTGCCTTCAGTTTTGTATTCAGTAACTGAAAAGCTGCTCTACTGGGCTGAGATTAGGGGACTGACCATTGAAGAATATCCCATTTCTTTGCCTTGGGAAACTCTTGGGGTCCTTTTGCAGTTTGCTTTGGGTCATTATCCATCTGCACTGTGAAGCTCTGATCAGTTTTGCAGCATTTGGCTGAATCAGGGCAGAGAGTATAGCCCTGTACACGTCTTACGGTATAGCCCTGTAAGAATTCATCCTCATACTTCTATCAGCAGTCACATCATCAATAAACATGCGTGACCTGGTTTCAGTTGGCAGTTATACATGCTCATACAATAACATTGCCTCTACCATGTTTGACGGATGATGTGATATCCTTCGGCTCATGAGCTGTTTCTATCCTTCTCTTAACTTTTCTCTTTCTATCGTTCTGGTACAAGTTAACCTTGGTTTCATTTGTCCAAAGAGTTTTTCCAGACCTTGTCAGACACTTTTAGATAAGAACTACTTTATTTATTCCAATAGTTGGGAAATTACTGTGTTACAGCATCCAAAACATGAAAAATAACTAAATAAGGTAAATGCAAGCTTGGAAAGGTAAAAAGAAATACACCAAGGAAGGAGATTGATTAACTAGAAAACATAAAAAAGTACCAATCTCAATGAATGAAAATCTAAATATGATACAATGACGAGCTTAAATCTAAAATAAATGCAGGTATTTTCTGAAAAAGTCTAATTTGGCCGGCCCGTTCTTAAGTGTAACCAATGATTTGCACCTTGTTGTAAACCCTCTGTATTCACATTCACAAAGATTGTAGACTTTGACAACAATACATCTCCTTCTTCAAGAGTGTCCTTGACTTGTCTAGATATTGTGTTTTGTTTTTTTAAGAAAGGAAAGAATTCTGCCATCTCTCTAATGGGATTATTTTGGTTTTTCAACCTAATAATAGCCTCCTTAACTTGCTTCGATACTTCGCACTCATATTAGGAGTTCCAGTAAAAAGCTACCAAATACAAGTTCAACACTTGGAATCAAAAGCAGATATTTATCCGCTTAATTTCTCATGATACATCGAGGGAGCAAGCCTCATCTGCCCATTAAGCTGCTTATCAGTTAATTGTGCAATTACTTTTGAGCCTCTGAAGATGGGGCTCTATGTAAAAAAAAGAAAATAGCTTTAATTCCTAAACAGTTAACGCAATGATTTTGTCAAACCCTTTGAATTAAAGCTGAAAGTCTGAACTTCAATCTTATCTTGATTGTTACATTTAGAATAATGTGTGGTGGTTTATAGATAAAAACTATATAAAAAAATGTCTCATTGTTTAAAAATTAAGGACCAAATTGTATGTTTTCATTTGCTTATTGAAATCAACAAATGCTAATAGTGGAAGTACTTGCGGTTTGCTTGAATTCCAATCATTGCCACTTGCAACTATTTTTAATTTTTTAGTTTTTTTCTGCAGTATTTTTATATTTGCATTCAGATATTTTACAAATTATATGTAGGTGATTTTGTTTGTAACATACCTTGACAGGACCTGGTGACCCTTGACCCCAGCAAATCAGCTGACCTTGTATTGTTTCACTTTGCCAAAGAGGTGCAGCAAATCATCTCTGAGCTTCAGGTAAAGTAAAAAAAAATATGAATGTTATATATCTTTTTTAGTTTATGAAAAGTAAATGAAGCCTCTGACAACACATGGTGCCAAATGTAATTCTTTTGACTAAGAGAACCAAGCTTTAAAGATATTAAAACCTGAGAGCTGCTGTCCAAATTTTTGCCTTATGCTTTTGTTGTGCATCAAATAAAATACATACCTTGTACATTTTTCAAAGGGCAGTAAATGGTAAATGGACTGGTTCTTATATAGCACTTTTCTGCTCTACTTGACAACTTAAAGCACTGTGGTGGTAATGACCCACGCCTTTTTTCACACCTTGGCTCATGTGACGACTCACATGATCAACAGTGGGTTAATGACCACCTCTCAAGAGACAACCCCCACTAGGGTTTAAATACCTGGGACTCTGCACCATTTGGTTTTAGAACTAAAGAAGCCTTTTGGATGAAAGGTGAAACATCTTCAAACAACTTAAAGAAGTCCAGTTGCCTTCTTTCAAACTCTTAGACTGTTCCCCCAATTATTTTTTTTTGAGTGATGTCTTATACTTCTGAAAACATCTAAATAAGGATTTAAGTGTCTTACAAAGGTTCTCTCTCTCTTTCTCAAGGATGATCAGCTACTTTTCAAATTCCTCAACTGCCTCTTGGAGCAACGGTATGGTGTGCATCTTACATTCTGCTGCCTTAAGTCTTGATCATATACTGTTGCAGACACAGGCATGGACAGCTGGAGAGATCACAGCCAAGTCCACCTGAAGTGCATGCATAGTTGGTGCCTTGTAATGTAAATTCTCCACAGGTGAATCTCTGTGGTAATAAAAAATTGGCAGGCACACAGACATTTGTACAGACCTTTCTGTGGACCGTTGTGCTCACCATCTGATAATGAAAATGAAAATCAGTTGTACATGAGCAGACCCTAGAGGACTTGCAGAAGCAGAAAGTATAATCAAAGCTTTACTTTTGCATTTCCTTCTGTCATCCCTGCTTAATCCTCTTCTTTTCTTCCTTATCATGTCTCATCTGCTCTTCTCAGGGAAGGCCTTCATTCAGGGTCCATCTTACCTCTGGAAGGTGACCTCCATGAGCTTCTTCTGGATTTACTGTGCCGCTTTGCCCCAGACCAGCTCCTGAGCTTTCTCCACACCTCCCACCACTACCGACTGGAGGAAGCAATACAAGTACTATTATAATTCTTTGAATTTTTTGTTTACAAAAATTAAATAACAGAACCAAATTATTCCATTAACAGCTGCACTTTAGTAAATGTGGTAGGAGTAATCTTGAATGCCTCTGGGTAGAACATAGTGTATATAGCTGTGATGTCTGAGGGGGTGGTGTCTGTGACTTTTTTTATTCTCAGATCCTCTGCCAGAGGTCTGGGAGTTTGAGGGTTCTATGAATGATCTTAGATGTTCTTAGGACTGCAGTCTTCTGGACAGTGACCTCTGCTGATGCGACTCTCTCAGTTTGGTGGTTACAGCTCCTAATGAAGTCTGTCTGAAGACAGATGGAGATATTTCTCCATCTGTCTTCAGCTGCCTGAGGCACTCTTGTAGCAGCTTATCTCAGGGGCCATCTTTCTTATATATTCGTGGATACTCTGTTTTAGAGTCCTGGCTCTTATATTCACTAATGCTCACCCTTCCTCTTGTCATTACTTGTAAAGCAGTTGCATCATCTTGCATAGTGCAAATAGTGCACTCCACTATCTGTCTGTGGGGCATTGAATTGAAGGCTTTCTTATAGTTATTCCAAATGGTGCTCAGGTTGGTCTATCTGATCTTAGAGTCTTGGTGTACCGCTCTATCCAACCAGTAGCTGGTGCTTTGACTCTCTTGTGACCTTCTGAGCTTTCTTTATGTTTTGATTGAACTTGGTTGCTGTGATGCCTGAGAGGAGATGCCACGTTGTAGAGAGGCAAGAAATCAGCCAGTTGTTTGAAGGTGTTGTTTTGTACCTGTTGTGGTGAGTGCAGTGTACTTTGCTGTGAGCTGTTGGGGGAGCAGCATCAGTCTGCCACTGCAGGCTTTAACTGTTTTTCTTTCAGTCTGCTGGTGACACCAACAGATTGAATAAACCATTTAGGAAGACTGGCTCTGTGATGTACTGCAAACTGGATGCACTTGAAGCTGTGGTGGAGAGGTTGTCACTGGACACTAGTTGCAGTAGATGGCTTCCCCTCCTGGAGCTTCATTCTGCAGGAGGTTTCTTCCTAACAAAAAGAAAAAAGGAGTTGCCAACTGCCCCTCATATAGGATTGTCGGCCTGTCGGCCCCCATCTGCTAGCTGCCAGCCATCGGCCCCATCTGCTAGCTGCCAGCCATCGGCCCCACCTGCTGGCCTCCAGCCATCGGCCCCACCTGCTAGCCTCCAGCCATCTGCTCCATTTGCTAGCCTCCAGCCATCAGCCTTAACCTGCTAGCCTCCAGCCATCAGCCTTAACCTGCTAGCCTCCAGCCATCAGCCTTGCGTGATAACTTTTCAGTCATTGGCCTCACCTACTACCATCCATGCTAGGCATCAGGAACAAAATGGGACCAAAGAGGGGAAACACCGTCATGGAAGATGAACTGGAAGACATAAAGACATCACTTAACTTTATGTCAGAGGAAATCTCAACAATCTCCACACAACAATGGAAAATAATGGATCTGATGGAAGATGTTAAAGGATTGAAAAGACTTAATGATGAAAAAGACAAACTAATATCCTTACTGGAAACTCGGGTGGCCAACATGGAACAATAAGGGTTAAACGGATAAATTATATAATAATCACTGGTCTGGACATCAAGCCCCGGACGTACGCCAGAGCAGTGGCCTCAGAGGGGGAGCCCACGGAGTCTGAGTTAGACTCCGCTGAACAGCAGGTGGTCAAGTTCCTGGACAGTAAAGGGATTATGGTGGATAGCGGTGGCATGGAGGCATGCCACCCTCTTCCCCGTAAAGAAAAACAGTTAAAGCCTGCAGTGGGTTTGTGAACAAAAAGCAGAAAAATGCTATACTAAAGCAGGGGAGAAAACTGAAAGGAACGAACATAGTCATCAACAAGCATCTTACCAAAAAAAATGCAGACATCGCAAGAGAAGCCCGTATCTTAAAAAAACAAAATAGGATCCAAGCAACATGGACATTAAACTGTAAGATATACACTACCGGTCAAAAGTTTTAGAACACCCCAAGTTTTGCAGTTATTTATTGCAGTTCAAGTCGTTCAAGTCCAATGAATAGCTTGAAATGGTACAAAGGTAAGTGGTTAAAAAATAGGTAAGGTTACCCAAAACTAAAAAAAAAAGTACATTTCAGAATTATATAAAAAGGCATTTTTCAGGGAACACAAAATGGGTTAACAATTTAAAGCTGTTCTGCAGCAATGGAGGTTGATCAAGCCTTGAAAGCTGCTGCTGCTAATTCCTACAGGTGTTCCAACTTTTCTGGATTACTTACAACCCCCTCTGTCTGCATAAAAGCAGTGTTGGAACACACTGTGGTACCATACCCTCAGTTGAACAGTATTGTACTGCAGAAAGTAGTGTGTTGCTACAAAAATGGCAAGAAAAAGGCAATTAACAATGGAAGAGAGACAGACCATCATAACACTTAAAAATGTAGGTCTTACTGAGCCAGCTGGCGCTCTCCTTCCGGGGGTAGTCCTCTACCTCCTGGTCACACATTTCCTGCCCCCCCCCCATTTCCTCAAACAACATATCACTCACACACGTAGGGTCCTGGGGGGGGGGCTTGCCGCGTAGGCTGCAGTGGATAGGGCCACTCACATGGCTTTGCTGGCTGTGCTGAGCAGTGACCCGCCCCTCCTTTTTTAAATTACTCTATAGTCATTATGGCTCATGACATATCAC
>VUQS01076099.1:0-22532 GCA_015108495.1 Heterochromis multidens
GCGTTCACCAGATATCAACACGATTTCGATCCGCTCCTCACGTGTTAACCTCTTCGACATGTCAATGGCTGTGAACAAAGAGCAACTTGTAAATAACTCATGAAAGAATCAAGTTACGTTGAAACCAAGCACACCATTGTTTTTCTTGTGACATTACCAATAAGTTTGATGTGTCACATGGCCCTCTTCCTATTGAAAAAACAAAAGTTGTATCCAAGATGGCCGACTTCTAAATGGCCACCATGGTGACCACACATCTTGGGGAGTTTGCCCCCTCACATATACTAATGTGCCACAAACAGGACTTTAATATCACCAACCATTCCCATGTTATTACGGTGTATCCATATAAATGGCCCACCCTGTATATATGTACATATACATATCAATACTGAAATTACATTGTTTTAAGACAAAACAGTTGTGTTAAACCAATAGAATATATATAAAAGATGGACAGGGTTGCTGGTATAGCTAACCAAGTTGAGCAGGCGAACCATATGCCATAAGGCTATTGCAGAGGCCTGGGTTTGAATCTTCCCCGAAGCTGTTTATTGATTGTTTTTTTCCCAGTTTTCTGTCTTCTCTCCACTGTCCTATGGAAATGAAAGCTAAAAAGGCATTTACAAAATGAGATGTATGTAGTGTTCAATAATACTTGAAGCTAGCGATTGAGAACATAAACTCATCAGGCAAGTGATTACCGTGGTAAATGGCCCAATAGTAAAGGGAGCTGAGGGTCTCTTTCCCATAGACTTCTACATACCTGGACTTCTTTTTGCAACCAGGAGTCAGCCCCTGCTGACTATTAGAAAGAAAGCAGATTTAAGGCACATTCCCGTTGGCTTTTCTTTTTTCAGATCTGAAAGCTACATCCATCTTTCATATATCGTCTTTGCTTAAACCATAAATAAAACCCTAATTCTAATTCTAATGCAGAATGGTACACAGCACCTGACTCTAACCTTAACCAACCAGCAAACATCCAACACCTTGTAGATTTTTCTTCATCTGCCTGTGACTCAGAGTGTATGTGGTTGTTACAAAAATGTTCAAATCAATGCAGACACACAAACATTTCAAGCTGTGCAACAATCAGAAATTACAAAGCAGCATCTATGTTACATTGTTTTAAAAATGAGTATGCTCTTCGTCAATATTTCTGTTGGATGTCCGGCTGTTGGCTAGCTTCTTCATCTCTGCATTATTATTTATGTCAATTGCAGGCCACTGTAAGCTGTGCCAGACACCTGTTGATGTCCTTGGTCCCCGATAGAGGTTGATAAGTCAAAAGTCCTAGATCACTTAATGCCCCTTTAACCCTCATCAGCACGTTTTCTGCATAATCTATTAATAACCGACTGAATTATCTGCATGTTGGTAATCTGTAATTGACTGACTTTAGATCTGTGTCCTGATTTGAGTTGTGCTCCATCTGTCCATCTGTGCATTCTGATTCCCATCCATGTCAGACTCAACTCATAAGATATTCAGAGCACCACACTGCAAAATGAAACAGTGGGAGATTCCCTGCATCACTCACCATCATTAAGGCGGCTGTTGGCAGTGGTCCAGATCTGCATGATGGCAAAGCCCCTGTAGCCAGACTTCACCACAGAAAAACCGGGACAAAATATACGGAGGCACCAGTATGCCAAATCTGAAGCACGAAGAAGCAACAAAACAAGCTTAAAGCAAAAATCCACCCCAAGACACTTGCTTTAAAACGGCTGTTGGTGATCAAAGAGAAAGGTACTCTTCATAGACTGTGTCTGCATTCATGAAGGAAAAAGGTCTGGTTCTGCCTGAGGTTTCTTCCTGTTGAAATTGAGCTTCTCCTGTCAGAGGCCAACAAGTGCTTTCTTAAGGAAAAATATAATTCTCCAATTCTTCTTTACCATACTATGTAAAGTGGCCTGAGGTGAAATGTCATATATCCAGTATACATAAAACTGAAATGAAAGTTCAGACCAGAAAACCCTTCAGCTACATTTATTTTAATTAAGGGGCATGACTATTTCTTTCAGCTGGAAAAGTAAATATAATTTTGGCATATCCTTAAAACTATGTCAACAACTGCAAATCCATTCAGTACACTCAGATGTGGCTTCCCAGAAGCTGCTGATTCACTGAGTTATTTGCAAACCTTTGCTGTGTAAAACCCCAAACCTCCTTCAATCTGGCGCAGACAGATATTAAGATCAAATAACCCATTTCCTGCAACAAGCCCTCATGGTCTGTTAATGGTCTGATCAGTAAAGCTTAAAAGCTATCTAATGAGAATATGTTGGATGTTGTGCAGATTCATGCTTATAAAAATACACCAATTGTAATTTGGAGTATACTGCCAGCCATCCTATCCTTCATATCCTCTTAGTTAACCACAAAGACATGCTGGAGGGCAGCGTGTTTGCATCCCAGGGTGTTAAATCCTGCACTAAAAGTTAGGGTTAGGTTTGACAAGTTAAGAAAATTATGCTTACCCTGTGCATTTAGCAGTGATACCAAAGGGTTCTCCACAAACATCCACATAAAACAAGTTTAAAGTGAGACATCCTGTTGCGTCATGGCACAGGACACCTTGTGTGTAATTTGGAGATGCCGCCAGCTTTGTCAAAACGGCTGCACTGGACACCCTGGGAATGAAAACAGGCTGTCAAGGATGAGGGATAGGGCAAGGTCAACGAAGTAAATTGTATTTAAAAATAACGCCTAAATCCCAATGAACCTCAACAGTGTACAAGGGTGGAATTTTCCTTTAAGAAGCTCACATTTAGCTGTTAGCCCTGGGCTGTGCCTCAAACATAGGTCTCCTCCATTGTCACAAAGTAGCAATGATCTTGACCTCATGTGATGCTAGATCACATCTCCAACTCACTCTCTTCAACAAAGAACCTGTGATGCAAATTCACAGAGTTTATATTTAGCCTGTCTTTCATCAGTCTGCTATTCCCAGATGCATTCCCAGTGGCTAAATGGAAAATGTGGACCAGCTCTGTGCTAATTCACACATGTGGACTTATTAGCATTGCCAGTGGCTAGATTTTCTATTACTGCACGTGTCTTTTATATACTTGAATTACTCATATTCCAATATTACTAAGTTCACTCTCTCAATTAAAGTAAAAAGAGTTAAATGACCGACATTTACTCCCCTTTCTGCCTTTTTCCTACAGCATGTTTCTAAGGATGAAGCCAGTCTCATGGGATAGCCATGTTTTGTGTCCATGACAGCTAGATCACTCAGCCCTCTCTGCAGTGGCCCCTGCACAGCAAAGGATGCTGGGAAATAATGAGCACTTTTATCCCAGTCAGGATGACAAAGATGGGGAGGATGAGGAGGAGGAAGAGGAGCAGGGAAGAGAAAACAGAAAAGAAGAAGGTGAACGTGACATGGAGAATGGACGACTAGAGTATCTTGAGGAGAAGGAGATGACGGGAGGACGACAATCCTGGGAAGGGAAAGGCGGTGAGGTGGTGAAACCAGCAGCCATTGTGGTCGGTAGACAGAGAGTAGACCGGCCTCTGAGGCCAGGCAATCTGGGCAACCGGGGGGTCCCTTACATGTCCAATATAGCCCCGCTACATCATCAAGCTGCCAATAAGCAGCAGCAGCAGCATTTCATGGCAGCAAAGAAACGAGCCCTCATGGAGCGCAGTATGACCACAGTGGCTCCACTGGAGGACACTTACCTGACCATGATGGTGTTCCGCATTGGAATTCCCGACATCAAACAAACAGTAGGTGCATCAAAGACACTGCTCATAACGTGTGTGTGAAATTCATGAAAGGCAGACACCTAGACAGCCATCCCTGGAGCCTCTTGACTGATCATTTAAAAGTGAATAAAGTAGCTGAAGCAGAAATTTTTTAAGAAAAAAAACCTGTCAAACTCAATTCAATTCACACAGTTTAAAAGTTTAGTTATCCCTGTAAAAAAAAAAAAGAAAGAAAGAAAGAAAGAAAAGTCTCCCTCACACTGCACTAGAGGTCTTTCCAAATGAGGAAGTAGTTCAAGCCAAGTCTCCCTGGTATTACTGCCTCAGAGACAGAGCGCTTTAATGTGACAAACAGAATTTTTAAAATAATATCTCAGGCTACTTAAACTATTAAGGCATGTATGCTTTTAGTTTATGTGACTGTTACTGATTCTGCTCTACACCAATCAGGCATAACATTATGACCACCTGACTAATATTGTGTTGGTCCCCCTTTTGCTGTCAAAACAGCCCTGATCCGTCGAGTCATGGACTCCACTAGACCCCTGAAGGTGTGCTGTGGTATCTGGCACAAAGATGTTAGCAACAGATCCTTGAAGTCCTGTAAGTTGTGAGGTGGGGCCTCCATGGATTGGACTTGTTTGTCCAGCACATCCCACAGATGCTTGATTGGATTGAGAGCTGGGGAACTTGGAGGCCAAGTCAACACCTCAAACTCATTGTTGTGCTCCTCAAACAATTCTTGAACCATTTTTGCTTTGTGGCAGGAAGCATTATCGTGCTGAAAGAGGTCACAGCCATCAGGGAATACCATTTCAATGAAAGAGTGTACATGCTCTGCAATAGTGCTTAGGTAGGTGGTACGTGTCAAAGTAACATCCACGTGGATGCAGGACCCAAGGTTTCCCAGCACAACATTGCCCAAAGCATCACACTGCCTCTGATGGTTTGCCTTCTTCCCATAGTTCATCCTGGTGCCAGGTGTTCCCCAGGTAAGCACAACCGGCCATCCACGTGATGTAAAAGAAAATGTGATTCATCAGACCAGATCACCTTCTTCCTTTGCTCCGTGGTCGAGTTCTGATGCTCACGTGCCCATTGTTGGTGCTTTTGGTGGTGGACAGGGGTCAGCATGGGCACCCTGACTGGTCTGCAGCTATGCAGCCACATACGCAACAAACTGTGATGCCCTGTGTAGTCTGACATCTTTCTATCAGAACCAGCATTAACTTTTTCAGCAATTTGAGCTACAATAGTTCGTTTATTGGATTGGACTACAGGGGCCAGCCTTCTCTTCTCACGTGCATCAGTGAGCCTTGGCCGCCCATGACCCTGTCGCTGGTTCACCACTGTTCCTTCCTTGGACCACTTTTGATAGATTCTGACCACTGCAGACTGGGAACTCCCCACAAGAGTTTTAGAGATGCTCCAACCCAGTCGTCTAGCCATCACAATTTGGCCCTGTTCAAACTCGCTCAAATCTTTATGGTTGCCCATTTTTCCTGCTTCTAACACATCAACTTTGAGGACAAAATGTTCACTTGCTCCCTAATATATCCCACCCACTGACAGGTTCCATGATGAAGAGATAATCAGAGTTATTCCCTTCACCTGTCAGTGGTCATAATGTTATGCCTGATTAGTGTATGCACAACTACAGATAAATAGCTCCAAAAAGATCCTTTTTATATTTGTGCCAATTTAAACAAAACTAAAGGAGAACAGAGATTTGATAAGAGCTGAACATCGGGCTTTTGCCTTTCAGAATCAATGCTTTTTAGTTTTCTCCCTGTCTTTTGACTCATTTTCCTCCCTCCCCGCTTCTCTTATAAATCCAGCTGTTTTACTTCCCTGAATTAAAACACTTCAAATTATTCTGGTGCAGCACTGACACTACATCTGTTTCAAATTATTCACAGAAAACACCACATGGGTACTTGATGCATACTATTTTTTATATTAGTCAAACAGTGTGCACAACTGTACAAGCACATCTCTTATTTCAAAGCTTTTCCATTCCACTTATCCCACAGGCTCAGGGATGAGTCCCAAAGGGAAATAGGAACTAATACAGAGCTCAGCTTGTGTTGAGCACCCTACAAGGGCAAACATATTCAGTCAACAACACCATGCAAGCATCTGCCTTGGGTCAGGTGGTCATAATTAGTTTCCAAAACTGAAGTTAGTCTCATTTCACACTTAGAAGCAGCTCTCAGCCTTACGGTGGCAGCAGGCGAGAATTGGCCAGCCCACACACACTATATCCAGGTGAGAATGGGTGCCCCACTGTAACCCCTCCCCCATCTTCCTTTCTCCGTTTTCAACTCCCTGAACATGCAGACTGTTCTACATGTCAGCTAATCTGCCCTCAATACAACAGTAATTGCTAATTATTTAATAGGTTTTTAATGAGTTTTGGGAGAGCTGAGGAAGTGAGTGACTGTGGAAGGGAAGAAATTTGTGGAAGGCGTCTCTGTTCTTAGGTTTCCATCAGCCACAGGCAGCATACTGAGCTCTGCACATCATTGACAAACACTCGGCACCCCAAAGCTTGAAGCTGAAGTATTATTGAACTGAATTAAAAAGAGATAAAGAGAAGGGGGTGAATATTAGGAACTACTTAGATAGACTGAAGTAGGAAAAAACAGGGGATGAAGAGAGTGGAAAATGTGCTGTAATAGTACACATTGAAGATCTAAATAATAAAAACTGCCAGAAACATCTCAGGGAAACTGCATTAAAAAAGAAATGATGAGGAGAGAAGCAGCACCATAATATACAGTATACATTACATTAGACTTCACTCAGAGGGATTAACCACTCGATCTCTCTTTCACACACACACACACACACACAAGGAAAACCACTACACTGCGCAAGTGCACTCCCATAAGAAGGCACACACACACACACACACTTTATAGCTCACTTATATGCGTGCACATAAACACACGGAAGCTCATCCCTATCATGTGGTTAACCTCCCAGGGACCACCAAGACATTGCTACGGCAACGGGTGCCTGCCTCCACTAATGAACTGGTTGCCATGCCAATAGAGTTTGCTACACTATCAAATAGTGCAACCTAGTGGGGACTCGAGGGGGGCAGAAGGGAAATGGAAGTGTGCTGAGCTGTGCAGTTTTACTTACAGCCCTCTGAAATGGAACAATAGTATGGTTACATACATCTCTCAGACCTCTCAGCTCTCCTGTTGTTAAAGCTTTTAGCCAGCTCTCTCTACTCCGGCTCCAGAAAGATGTCTTTCCTGTGGAAGTGCACAAAAATGGAAGAATATGAGGAAATGGATGGTGCAACAATCACCGTGAAATCTTGTTAGGATATCCACACAGATAATACATCCAAGGTGGTTTTTAATTGTAGCCTTTGGGTGTATCACACACAGACTTGAACATTTTCCCTCTGCTCAACTTTGCTTTTCCTCTCCTGGATAATGGAGTAAAATGGACAACGAGGGAATAGCAAAATATTTTTCCCTGTATATGATTTTTACTTCTTTATTAGGAGAGAAAATTAAAAATGTGGTGTAAAAATAAATGTGAACTAGATCCAAATAACCTGACAGCATAGACTAAAAGGACAGAATGAGTCATCTTATGATTCATGAATGTGGCAGGTGATTAATTAAAACTAATGCATTCATATTTTGCACACGTCATATTCTCATGCATTCATCATGCACACTTACGTAAAACCATTGTTCTACGTTATTAATTTATGCTATTAAAATGATGTGCTGATATTTAACCAGATGCACTAGCCATGTGCTTATTTAAGCACACAAATAGTCTTCCAGAACAATAAGAAAAAGTCTTAACTAAAAAACAAGTTTCACCTAAGATACATTTACGTGCTATGTATCATAAACAGTATGCATTTCTTTAAACGTAAATGTTTTCCCTACATACATAACAATATACACTCATCAGACTTTTTAGTACTTACACTTTGTTAGTACTGGGGTCCAACAGAACTGCCTTAATTCTACATGGCATAGTTTCTAGCTCCTTCAACAAGGTGCTGGAAACATTCCTCAGAGATTTTGCTCCATATTGACATGACAGCATCACACAGTTGCAGTTATTCGGCTTCATATCCATGATAAGAATCTCCCATTCCACCACATCCCAAAGATGCTCTATTGGATTGAGAGCTGGTGACTCTGGAGGCCATTTGAGTACAGTGAACTCATTGTCATGTTCAAGAAACCAGCTTGAGATGATTTGAGCTTTATGACATGGTGTGTTTCCTGCTGGAAGCAGCCATCAGAAGATGGGCACACTGTGGTCATAAAGGGATGGACATGGTCAGCAACAATACTCAGGTAGGCTGTGGTGTTTAAACAATGCTCAGTTGGTACTAAGGGGCCAAAAATGTGTCAAAAAAATATCCCCTACACCATTACACCACCAGCCTGAACTGCTGACACAAGGCAGGATGGATCCATGCTTTCATTTTGTTTATGCCAAATTCTGACCCTACCATCCAAATGTCAGAACAGAAATCGAGGCTCATCAGACCAGGCAACGTTTTTCCCAATCTTCTATTGTCCAATTTTGGATTGTAACTTCAGTTTCCTGTTCTTAGCTGACAGGAGTGGCACCCAGTGGGGTCTTGCGCTTCTGAAGCCCATCTGCTTCTAGGTTTGATGTGTTGTGCATTCAGAGATGCTCTTCTGCATACACTGGTTGTAACCAGTGGTTATTTGAGTGGCCTGTTGCCTTCCTATCAACTTGAAGCAGTCTGGCCATTTTCCTCTGACCTGTGACATCAGAAAGACGTATTTGACCTGAGAACTGCAGCTCACTGGATACTTTCTCTTTTTCGGACCACTCCCTGTAAACCCTAGAGATGGTTGTGCAAGAAAATCCCAGTAGATCAGCACTTTAATACTCAGACCAGGCCATCTCGCACCAACAATCACGCCACATTCAAAATCACTTAAATCACCTTTCTTACCCATTCTGATGCTCAGTTTGAACTTTAGCATGTCATGTAGACCATTTTTACGTGCCTAAATGCACTGAGTTTCTGCCATGTGATTGGCAATTACATATTTGCGTTAATAATCAGTTGAACAGGTATACCTAACAAAGTGGCCGGTGTGTGTATATTAATAGAAATCTGCATATAAATAAGTAGACTCTAAAAAAAGTAACTTACTACTCTGACTTTAGTTAGTGAAGTACAGAAAACAACATTTTCATCCGATATGTAGTTAAGTGCAATACTTGAGTCTTTAAACTATTTTAATTAGTAATCCTACTGCTGAAACTGCTGGATTAACTAATTGCTGCTCACCTGAGATTTTTTTTCTTGACATAAGATGCTTGTTAGGGTGCACACCAATCCCTGTGCTAATGTTTCTTTTAAAGTAGTATAACTGACTGAAAATATATTCATATGTCCTTATTTCCCTGTAATGCTATCTAAGATACAGGTAGCTAACTGGGCTCAACAACATCTGATTTGAAATACCAATATGGTATGGTTGTTCTTGGTGCTCAAAGCACTGAAAATATCCATGAAACTATAAAATGTTTTGACAGAGGTACACTTAGACAGCTGTAAAACCTTTATATTTTTTAACCACTGTTTCTACCTCAGTACAGGTATACTATCGCCCTCTAACCCCGCCCCTGCCATGTCCACTGTCTGACAGAGGTGTCTCCAGTTTGACCAGGACTGCACGGTGTGGAACGCTAAACAGCAGATCATCTGCTCCCTCAGTGAGTCCCTGTGGGACGTCTACAACTATGGCCTCTTCCAGCCAGCTGGAGAGGGAAGGGACGCCAAGTTCCTGGAGGAAGAGAGGCCCCTGAGAGACTACTCACAGTCCTTTGAGAAAGGGGTTCCTTACCTGGAGGTATGAAAGGGGAATGTGACCCAGTGTAAGGCCCCATTGACAAAGCAGGGTTTGTTTCCCTCTAGAGCTAAAACAATGTACAATCTAATATTTAAATTGCTGAAAGTGCCTGAATTGTTGTATTGTCAGTCATTTCATTTCTCAGAATGGCAGGGAGGTATTTCTATTTCTTCACCTGGAAGTAATCAAATATCAAAGTCCCCATATTCCCACAAAAATTGCAGAAGTTATGACCTTAGTGCACTTCTTATTACTCATGTTGTACAGATTGCTTATAGGTTTTGAGTAAGCTAAGTAAACAATAGTAATTAAAAAACAATCTTAAATACAGATAAGATACATGTTCAATCTTTTGTAGCTTCTGTAGAGAAATTAAGTATCCTGTATCATACTTTGAAAACTTTGTATGCTCATAACTGAGTAAAAAAGAAAAAGTCTCCAATTGCAGACAACTCCAAATTTCGTTGTCTTTATTAGAATTCCCCTGCTCCACACAGTAAGTGGACGGAGTAAATTAAATCCTTACAAAACTGGATGGATTTAAATGCATTATGTACATTATGTAACCTGCTAATTACATTGTATTTCCTGGCTTTTTGGTAAGTGGGTTGTGAGATAGTGTGAAGCTGAGGTTTTCTGCTGTAATACAATTATCTCACAGTGCCCTCTGGTGGTTCAGCCCCTGTATGTGCCGCTCAGTTGGGTGGGGCTGGAAAGAGTATCCTGCACTGGGTTCAGTGTTTACATTCCTGACAAAGTTCCAGATGTGGTCATGTCTGTATACTGATAAGGCCTTGTAACTAAATTTTTCAGATTGCATAAAACTGTGCAATAGTTCTGAACACTAAAGCTAAAGAGAGGTTTCAAAAGAATGGCAGTTAAAGTCATTTCAAGGGAAGTAGAAAAAAAAAAGAATTTAATAAAAAACATCAGTTAAAAAGCATTAGTTCCTCCACCTTACATTTACATTTGTCGACATATTTTGAAGGAAGGTTGTTCCTAAAGGACCTAACACAGTTGATATGTGAATTTTCAGCTGTCGCTTTTGCTTCAGCTGAACGTAATTGAGATCTGGGCTCTTTGGGGGCAATACTACCTACAGTAAGTGTCGCTCTTCTTCATGAATTACAGGGATCAGACTCTTCTCGGTTGGTTTTGATACAAATCTAAACATTTGAAATGCATCATACCTCCACGACTGCATGTAATTATAGCCACAAAAAATGCTATCTGAATCACTTCTGTGCTTCTGTAAATTCGACCAGTATTAAACAATCTCGAGAAGTTTCAGGATACTGTTAGTTCTTACTGTGCTTTCCCACTGTTACCACGAATTTTAGGCCTGATTGCTTTTGTATTATAGCTGCTAAACCCATCTTTGTTGCAGCTTCTCTCTAAATTTCTGGGGGAGTAGTGCGAGGTACAGTTCAACTGTCAGCTGCTAGACAGGATCTTAGACTTCTTACCTCCAAGCTCATCAGCTGGTAATTGGTTTGCCGTCATAATATTGCACTGACATGAGGACTACACGCTCAGTCAGGTGGTTTTCAAGTCAAAGTAAAACCACCCAAACTCAGTGTACTCACTAGTCTCATCTGTTGAAGCATGTTTTAAGACTCCTGGACTGATTCTCAAGAACACATTTTAGGCTGATGTTTTTAAGTTTCCCTCCTGATCTTTATTTCTGGCAAAAATAGAGAACGCTCAGACATTAAGAATAGGATGCATTAACACTCTGGAACAAGCAGCTACCTCAACACAGAAAATATTAAAAAATGCACAGTTTGTAGTGTTCTTCAGAAAATGAACCTCAGTTAAACCCTTTTATTCTGTGATAAACCAGTCTTAGAATAACACAATGAGGTATACAATCAGTGAAATGTGGGACTAATGTGCAGTCTGTCAATTCCTGAGATGTAAATCACCTTATATGAGCAATTAATCTTGTCAGTGTGATTTAAAGAGAACTGTGTTAATATTATTATTATTTTAAAAGTCATTAATCTAACCTTATCCAACACATTATGAAAAAACAGACATCATTAATCATTAATCTAACTTAATTCAGCCGTCCCCTAGATGCCGTGCAAACTGCTCATTTGCATCACTTTGCTTGCACTTAAATTACCCTAAATGAAATATCAAATCCATCTTATTATATTTTGCGGCTAACCATTTTAGCCTTTTCCCAAAAACAGAACCAAATTTGACTTAATATTTTAAAGAAACCAATTATGGAGTCATTCCAGGGACTCTGAGTGGGAGAGTGAATCTCTGGAAACAGTGTGAGTTCAGCAGCATCTAACAAGAGTAATGGTGCTTTTCTGAACTATGGTTTCACAGCACAAATCATAATAATTTTTGTTATATCCCCCTATGTAGGCTGTCATTGAGAAACTGAACTGTGAAGGAAGATTATCTTCATTTTCATGTGTACTATCTTTTCTGGTCCTCAGTTTAGGTACAAAACCAGAGTCTATAAACAGACCAATCTGGATGAAAAGGTTCTCGCTAAACTCAGCACAAAGGTATTTCTTTTCCTTATCTTTTGCAGTTCATTGCTATTTTGTGTTTCGTTGCATTCAGTTACATCTTTTTTTCTGCACTCAGGCCAGTCTGAAGAAATTTCTGGATTATATTCAGACCGGAGCAATAGACAAAATGGCAAAAGTCCTCGATAAAGGTCTTGATCCAAATTTTCACGACCCTGACACCGGAGGTGAGTTTCTAAGACTGCGTGTGCAGCTTCTCACAGTTTTATCTTTATTCTTTTGCCAGTAATATTTAGTGATATCAAGAGCGTGTGAGGGTGAATTGTCACTTTCACCTTCTCTGTGGGTCAGAAACCCCGCTCACTGTTGCCATGCAGTCTGGCCTGTCGGTGGAGGGCATCAGGGTCCTGGTTCAGGGCGGCGCTCACTTGGACTTCAGAAGCAGAGATGGCATGACGGCTCTGCACAAAGCTGTTAGGGCTCACAATCATGCTGGGCTGCTGGTAAGGACTAAAAAAGTTAAAGTCACATGCATGCAGAGTACAAACACACTCAAGTAGTGCGGGTGATGTGGACAAAATAAATGGAATAATTATTCTAATTAAAGGATAAAAGCAAAATAGCATAAATACCCCATGGAAACAGCCTTTACCTTTGAAGATAATTAATGAACCCTGCCACAGAGGTGGGTCATATTATACTGAACGATGATCAGTTCTAAGTGGTTTTCAGTAGGCTTTATGTTTCTTAATTTGCTATTGGTTAGTGTACACTTGTGAGCACTCTTCCTTTTCTTTGAATAAACTAATTGCTACCAAGGATTTGCCCTTTTTGTAGTTCTCAGAGCTGCCTCAGCTGCGGGTTTAGTCACAGACCAAATGTTTTGTAATGTCTATAATTGTGGTAATATTTCTTTCTGTTCTTCTTTTTTTATTATATAGATGACACCACCCCCACCATACACACACAAACACACACACACACACACGCACATACATCCAACCCCCACTCATCATGATAACTTTGCAATATTACAAAATGTGTGCTTATATAAGAAACCTAAGTATCTGGTAATATTTAATATTCCTGTTGCATTTTTTTTTTAGTATTTGATTTAATAATTGCTGTGGACAAAATAATTAGCACAACATACCTGCATTATTCTATTAAGCCTTTGTGACATTTTACTACTCTACACATTCACACACACTTTGTTAAAATAATACTTGTTCTTTGCCCTCTGTGTGTTGACTTGCCAGGCTCTCTTGTCCCTTGGAGTATCTCCAGACTACAAAGACCGCTGTGGCCTGACCCCACTGTACCACACTGTGCTGACAGGGGGTGACACTTCCTGCTGTGAGACCTTGCTCTATTACAGGGCAAAGCTGGGCACAAGGGACGAGAACGGCTGGGACGAATCCCATCAGGTAATCTTAGATTTATAATCAACTACAAATACAAGTCTATCAATCTGTCCGCCTCTTTGCTGATTCCCATGATTCATAGTTTTCTCTCATTTTTTTAAATGTAAATCATGTCTAGTTTCTGTCTCGTTCATGTTGACTTAAGCAATGCACCAACATTTCCCTTTCTTATCTCTGTGGTTGATGTTATGTACCATCACCCTCAGTGTCTCTCAGCATTTTCTCACACCTCTCTCCTTCCTGCCTTCCTCACTCATCTCTCCATTCTCTCTCCTTCCTCCCCTCCTTCTCTCTTTCCATAGCACAGGGATGAAGAGGAGTTTGGAATGGAAGAAATACATAAGGTACCCTTCATCCCACCATCTCTTCATCCCTAACAGAGAGCCATGCTGTGACTTTTACGTAAATAAACCAAAGTGCATAAGGCGATCACACATGTTCAAATTAAACATGTTCAAATCTCAGTCATCTTGAGATGTCCAGAAAGAGCATTGCATCTTATCTCTTTCTCTTGGTGTAGATATGGGTGCATTGCCTACATTATGTCTCTGTGACATTCTGAGAAATTTGTGTTTGCGCTGCAAGCCGGTTGTCATGGTATTTTATTTTGGTTTTGCCGTGCTCTGTGTTTTCTTTACTTTGTACGTATCTTGTGATATTTTAATCCCTGCAGAAAAATATGAGGGAACCTCTCAGGCTGCTGAAGGCTCATTTCTGTCGTTTTAATGGCTTTTGTTCCCTTTCTTTTCCACTGTGGTGAAATGTAATTTGGTCTCACCTCTTTTTTCTGCAAGAGTACTTTTGGATCTAAATGTATGACATAACATTTCCCTTTCATTTTCTTTGTATCTCTTTTGCAATGCCTTTCATTTTCTGCCCGATTCTCTTGCACTATCCTCTCCTTATCCCGTTTGAAACCATCCTCTTTAGTTCAACTTGTGTCCTTCTATATTTTATAATACTGTGGATATTTCTATTATACTCTTGACATTAAAAGGCTTGCCAGAATGGCTTTGCACAGCACTTGGAGCATCTGCTGTTTTATGGGGCAGACACCACTTCTCAAAATGCCTCAGGGAACACTGCGCTTCACATTTCTGCCCTGTACAACAAGGCAAGTATGGCAAAAAGATCCCTTATTAAACTATTATTATCATAATGTTTACTCTTATTTCTTCTACAGATGTTAACCAATCCATTTTCCTCTCTGAATTATCAGGAAAGCTGTGTCCGTGTTCTTCTCTACAGGGGGACAAATAAGGAGGCAAAGAACATGCATGGTCAGACCCCTTTTCAGGTAAATATTTTAACCAATAATACAGAATTTTGAGGAACATGTTTTGCCTTTTTTTTATCATGTCTGAAAAGTGAAATTGCATTTGTAGAGTAGCTTTGACCTGCTAGAACAATAATATTTCAGTTTGTTTTCTCTGTTTGCAGCTAGCTGTTATGTCTGGTAATTTTGAACTCGGGGAAATCATCAAAAACCACAAAGACTCTGACATAGGTGAGCTTCTTTTTCTTCTGCAGGGACTTTCAAGTGTCACTTCCCAACACCTGCCTGCCTTGTACTTTCCCAAATTTTTTAATTACTTGCCCTAACAATGTACCTAATTTCTCCCTCCCTTTCATCCCATCACATCAAACCTCACACATTCACCTGATATCTGTACCTTTACACCAAACCTCTGTATCATGTCATGTCTTCAGTGCCGTTTTTGGAATCACCAAAGTTTGTGCCAAAGCGAAAAGAGAGTTCCCACACACTGCCCCTTCCTTCGCTTCATTCCCACCCCCTACTGCGTGCCAATAGCGATAACACCATGACCCAGTCTGACCCTTTGGCCCTGTCCAACAAGGCTGCAACCAATCCTAACCCAGGACAGGTATTGCTGAGCATTAGGTGGATGCCCATGTTCTGATCTTTTGTAATATTAGATATGGTTTCCTGATGTTGCATTCCTTCCTCAGTTTTCTCAGTGTATGAAATGATCAACATTGATGTTCTCTATGGGGCTTGATGTGTTTTTTGCAGGGCCATCGCAGGGCCTCTGTAGGCATGCGAAGCTCTAGCAGCCCCAGAACTCGTACCCGTTCCCCCTCCAGAGGGAGAGGAGGCCAAAGTGACACGGAAGAGAGGCACAGGCAGCCACGAGGCAGACAGGGGTAAAGAAGCCTGCTGGGATCTTAATCTGACTAGGTCCTTTCAGGCCATCCAACAGTAGGAAGTCAGTCATCTCCAATTATCATTAGATGCATGCAAAGAAATTAGTATTTGTTTCTCAAATTCATACTCTTTACTATTTACAATTGCAAGAATGTCACTTTTTTTTTTTTACATGCAGTATGAATGGGCATTTTTGTGCAAAATTTAGGATAAATTCGCTTTCCCTGAAAAAGGGTTTAAAAATGTAAGCTCACCTGCTTTATAAACAAAATATTGCTCTGGACACGCTTGTGGCTCAGTGAAGATGTACGTAGGTACAGCAGTTCTTTACTCTAAATGTTACTGTGAGCAGCATTGACTGTTAGGTACATTAATGTGTGCATATCTACTATGGTCTATATTTTGGTTAGTGTATTATGCTAACATATGCTAATTAGAACTAAAAATAGGTGCAGCTGCATCTCATTGGAATTGAATTAGTATTGAACAACGTTATAAATTGGTGTGATGCTGACCTTAGATGTGCTTGATCACCACAAAATACATTCATCTGTATTTTGTCCTGATCGATCCAACATAAGACATTTTCATCTGGACTAAAGCAGTGAATCAACAAACTGGAGAAAAATAATGGAAGAAAACTGCATGGTACTTGATACATGTGATGTCCTAAATTTTGAAATATAGTGACAGAAAGTTGCTGAAGCGGTAAGTTAAATGTTAGACAACCTGTATTTATTATTATTATTATTGCACAGAATGAAGGAATGAAGCTGATTGTGTTTTCAGAAATTGTCAGAACTTTCTACAGTATGCACCTGTCATACTAAATACTAGACGCTGTTGTGTAAATACAACAGCGCAGAATAAATTCTTACTGTTGGTATGACAGATTAGCATGACTCAGCTGTCTCTGATGTGGCCTGACAGGCTGTATGTTGTCTCATTTGTTTTTCCACAGTGTGCCACACAGTATTTTCTCTTGGTTTTCAGATACACTCTCTGTACTTCTCCCTCTGCAGTGCAACCTCGGCGGGCAGTGGCGGGGGTCAGATGAAGCGTATGTACAGTGCAGTTCCAGGACGAGTGTATGTGGCCACTCGTGCCCACTCTGCCATTGGAGACCGGGAGCTCTCACTGAGCAAAGGAGACAAAGTTAAAGGTGAGAAAAGCCGAAAATTTTTACATGCAGAACAATTTAAACTGTGCTGACAGAAACTGACTCATGGCATGGGATTCATGTTATTGTTTAACGGGGCAATATTTGAGCTCCAGATAAGTTGGTGTAATATTGAGATGCTTCTAATTATACTGCTGCAATACACTTCAATGAATAAAAATGTAGGCTTCTGCATCTTAAACATCAGTTATGTGGAGGAGATGTACATAAGGGAAAAGAGGTTTATTTTTAAAAAAAAAGTAAAATGAGAAGCATCAGCAGCCCAGTTCATCACAACAATGCATGTTTCCAGCTACTGTCAGTTGACTGTATGATGTTATGATAAAAACAATAGTTAAAGGTAAACAAGAAAGTATGTAAGGATGCATTTACTGCACAGTTCTATAAATATTTCTATGTCTATCTGTCCTTTTGTGTGTTTCAGTGTTAAGTGTAGGAGAGGGGGGATACTGGGAAGGAACAGTGAAAGGACGCACTGGCTGGTTTCCTTCTGACTGTGTGCAAGAGGTAGCGGCTCCCAGCAAAGACAATCGACCAGGTGAGATAAGAGCCATTTTGTGTTTTGTGGAGGCTGACTCTATAGCTAACCTACAGTAATGTTGTATAGATATTTTTAAAAAAATTCAAAAAGTCTTGTGCTTGATGGGACAAGAAAATGAGTCATTCATGTTGAGTTTTGCGAATACCTCCATATAGTTAGCAATCTGGATGAACTCGGGATTTATGCTTCAACGGGAAATCTACGGCGTAACCTACAGCGTAACCCCAGACCCCTTTGAATCCTACGCCGTAACTTTCGGTGTAACCTGACGTGCACCTCCCTAGAAATGTAACTACAGGTTGGATCGAGGCAGCCTGCAACTATTGTGATTGGCCTGTTCAGAACCATTGATTCCTCCTGCGCGGCTACTTCCAGCTACTTTTTCACTACAGTTTTTAAATTTATCAGTGACAGAATAACAATCATCATCTCAATATAAGGAATAATAATTACAGCATTAATATAAGGGCTCACAAATGTCAGCAAATTCCTGGAGAGAAAAAAAACTGACCACATCAAAGAGTGGGGACCCAGGAGGGAAAAAAGTCCCAGCATTTTATTTATTTCTATCAGCTGGCACCGCATATAAAACAAAGGGGACACAACCACACAGTAATTAACACATAATGAACCAGCACAAGCATAAATGCCAGCAACGATGTTGTCCATTTACGTAGGTTATGTCGTAAGCTCCACAAAGAGTCACTGTAGAAGTCTAAATCAGGCCTAACAAGGCATATATATAATAAATAGTACATGGATTAGTGAAAGGACAAGCTGGAAAATGGGTTACATATTTCCTGAGGCTGGAATTATCCTTTAAATTGTTGTAACGCACAGCACATGTCACACTCATGTTCAGTAGTTGGTGTTTTTGGTAGCAGCCAGTGCTGCGTGTACAGCAGAGTTATTCACTTGTCTTCTATTTTCACAGCTGCTCACACAACAAGCAAACCATATGCCATGCTGAAGACACAAAAACAGGGTGTAAATGCATTTGATTGCTGAAGACACAACACTTCTACACAAAGACAGAGAAGGTGTCATGACGGTAGCTGGATGTTTGAATTGGACATATGTTTTGCCTCCATGTGCCTTGCAGAGACGCGCAGTGAGAAAGCCAAGAGGAAGCTTTTCCGTAACGTCACTGTTGGAGCCTACGATGGCACTGATGGCCCCAGGTAAAACAAAAGTTGCTGTGACTTTCATTTCCAGCTCCACATTTTTATTCTTGGACTCTGTTAGAGTAGCTTTGCTTGATTCACAGTTCAAAATAATCCTTATTTGTCTTATACTGGGTCTCGGTGCAGCTCCTCAGTTCATCCATTGTCTGAAACAACCTCTTTTAGCTCCTTCAAGGGTACCCTCCATTTTGAGCCAACTTTCTTCTGATTGGCTGCAAAAGAAAGTTTGAACAACAATTGGGTGGCATTTTTGTGATCACAGCTAGAGATGAGTGCCTGAGATGATCATATTGGGGTTTTGTCGTCTCAATGATATCATCTAGATCTAGGAGTAGAGAAAAACTGTCTAAAACCGAGGTTTAGACCAGTCTGAAGCCTGAGCCTTTGGCTCATTGCTTGCACATACTACTATATGGACAAAATCCACCTACATATTACACCTACAGGAGCTGCTCAGCCATGGAAAGCCACACTATAAAGCACTCGGTGCACACTTTTTGTGCTGATTTTAATGCCAGAGGAGGTTTAGAATTCTGCAGTTATTGAGGCAGCAGAGCACATGCACCTCAGCACTCGGTGACCCCGCTGTCTAACTTTATGTGGTCTGCCATTTTGTGCCTGAGTTGCTGTGGTTCCTAAACACTTCCACTTTGCAATTATACCACTTATAGTTGATCATGGAATGACAGTGGCATCTTATCACAGAACCACACTCAAATTCAGTGAGACCCATTAGAACAACCCATTTTTTCACAAATGTAAAGGGAGACTGCATGGCTAGGTGCATCATTTTATACACCTGTGGCAATGGGACTGAAAACGCCTGAATTCAAAGATTTAAAGATGTGGCCCAGTAGTTTTATCCATATAGTGTATGCTGACCTTATTTTTGGAAACTTGGGCCATGTTTAATATGAGCCTCAGTCATTGTAATAGTTTATATATATATATATATATATATATATATATATATATATATGACAGGAAATAACTAAATGCATAATAGGTCCACTTTGATAGTATTTGTTCTCAGCTGTCCCCAACCTCCCACCAAGTGCATGCTGGTTTTAGGAAACAGAAAAAAAAATATTAAAAAATTGATTGGCTGCAGCCCTCCACGTGGCTCTACTTGTGGATTGCCACATTAGTGTGGGCAGCAAGCAAACTGTTGCAAGGCAAGACTGTGAGGCCAGTCTAGGTGATTGAAACAGTCAACAAATTGTTGTTTTATATGTAAAGGGAGGTTCTTGTGCATGAAGTATGTGTGCGCACTTGTTTCCCCTACTGTGCTTTCATATCTTCCTGCGTGCTGTGTGTCAGTTTTCAGCAGCTTTCTGTTGATCCTGAACGGCACTTGTTCTCTATACCGCTATGTGAACACGTCAGTGCTTAAAAAGAACAAAGAGCAGCCATGCCATTTTGAGCTCTGCCCCTTTTAACTCCACCAGATAAATGCATTTGTCTCTTTGATTCTTCCATCCACATACTCTTGTTGCTTGCATTCACTTAGCACAATAACGCTGTAATAAAGGAAGAGTTTCTTCTGAAGCTGCAAGCCCAGCCCTTGGCAGCAAAGACTGTGTGTTATGAAGCTGTGTATGTTTGCTTAGAGTTAGTGTGCATGTGAATGTGAAAATGCCTACGTCTTTGAGTGTACATACATCATTCTGAAGATGAGTCATGAGGAGGCTGAAGCACCAAGCGCTGGTTAGGTCCCTGGGCTACAGTGAGAAAGACTTACTAGTCCCCCTCTCAGGGTTTTACAGCCGCTAACGCATTACAGCTGACATTGCCCTTGTGCTGAGCAGATTTCAGTGTCATTCAAAAAAAAAGGCATTCGTTTTAATTCAGCCCCGCTTGTGTTCCAAATGGAAATAGCAGCCACTGGGGTTATATTACCTATGCTAAGTTGGTTAAGCGTAATTGCAGAGCTGTGGTGAAGTGGTGCTCAATTAAGAGCAAGGTGATCCGGAGCATGTTCTGTCACTGCAGCTGGGCATTTGGGAGAATGTCAATTACTATTTCAGAGAGAGATGGAGAGAGGAAGAGTGTTTGTTAGCCTGTGTGGTGATGACAGCTCGGTTTTAGAGGAGAGGAGGGAGTGAGAGCAAAGTTGGCAAATATGTGTAAGATCAAATCCAGGGTGGGAATCAGCTGTTAGCATATCTGTGATTTACCAGTTAGTGGATGTGAAAATGCAAGCGCTGTCTCTCCCGGTGTTGCCTCACATTTAAACCCATCCCCCGCATCCCCTCCCTCCAAACTGAGCTCTCCGTCTCCCCTATTTTGAAACCAAACCCTCTTCTTGCCATCCACCAGCACACACACACACACACACACACACACACACACAGACAATACATCCTCTCCCTGTTGTGATAGTCGCTGGTACTCTCTTCCTCTCTCCCCATCTTTCTTACACATTGTCTTTCTCTTGTCTGAAGTGCACAGGGTGCAGATCATCACACTCTCTCTCTCTTCTCATCCCCCACCTCTCTCGCTCTCTCTCTCTCTCTCTCCTCGACTCTCGCGGCTCTCTCCGGCTGAGCTCTCGCTGGAAGACCGGGAGGAGGAGGAGGGAGGCAGGAGGAGGGAGGAGGAGGAGGTGGTGGAGAGCGCGCGAGAGAGGAGGGGGGGACATGGCAATGGGGGGTTGCGGAGAGAGAGATTTCTCTCTCTCCCTCTCTTCTTCGTGGCCGTCACTGGGCCCCAGAAACAGGAGCGTGTGGTTCATTTACAGGTAGCGGCTGTTTCCTCATTCATTGGCTGGCTATGGATGTGAGGAGAGGACAATGGAGAGAGGGGAGAGGTAGATGATGCTATTGAGAGGCCGTGCCTTTTCAAAGACAGACTAATAAGCTATGTATTCTGTGCGTGTGTGTCTTTGAGTGTGCGTGCGAAAATATGTGCGTCTTAAATTTGTATTGTTCCTATGCATGTGTATATCTGTTGTATGGAAGTGGCTATTGAATGGAGACTATGCAGCATGTTTATTTCTGTGTCTTCCTCCCGTGCGTTTATGAACACTGTGTGTGTGTGTGTTTGTGTGTGTGTGTGTGTGTGTGCATGAAAGAGAGCACATATTGATGCATTTCAGTCAGACAGTGTGGGTGTATTTCATTCTCTTTGAGTCATGATTTCTGTAAGCAGATATTTTTAATTCACCAGGACTTCCCATATATTTCTGTTCCTTTAAAAACGGCATTGTCACATCCCATATAATTTTTTTTTATGTCTCTCACTGTATCATTTGAGATGTGTGGTATTTTTACTGTATGGTGAAAGTCAGTAAATGTAAAGAGTGCTTTTTTCTCTTTTTTTTCACCTCTAATGTGGGAAAACTGTCCGTTTCTCTGCATGTTTGTGTGCGTGCATGCATTTGTCTTGATCTGAGAGTGCATGCGACTATATACACTGAATCAAATATATGTGGCTTTCACATATAAGTGTGTATGTCATAATGCTTGCTGTGGGAGTGTCTCTCCTGCACATTTATCTGTGTGCTTTTCATCTGTCTTCCATGTCTCCATCCACAGTGTGTGTGTGACTAACATCTGTCAAGTGCTTCACTTGTGATGTGTGGGTAATGTCCCCACATAGGCTGTCTATTTGCATGTACATTCAGCAGGTGAATGGTTAAAAAGCTCCCTTTTTTCTCAGTGATTGTGGATAGAAGAGAGGATGACTCAGGAGGGTACATAATAACTCTAGTCTCTAGTAGGCTTACAGCTTTATTCCAGCCAGTTCACTGAGAGTGTGCCCTGCTAATTAACCAGGGACGTTTGTGCTTTTTATGGTCCTGCTTGGCTGGGCCATGGTGGACTCTGTAGCAACAGACGAGTCACACAGCTTTACATATGTAAAGGGAATCAGGTGTGTTACTGTAAGACAGCGATGCAAATTAGAAACCCCCAAAAGACCAACAGTGGCTGTATCCCC
>VUQS01076101.1:2292-16990 GCA_015108495.1 Heterochromis multidens
AAAAAAAAAAAAAAAAAAAAAATAGCAATTACATATTTTAATCTTCTTCTTTCAGCTGCTCCCTTTAGGGGGCACAACAGTGGATCATCTACCTCCATTTCACCCTATCCCAAGCATCCTCCTCTGTCACACCAACCTTCTGCATTTCCACCTTCACATCCATGAACCTTCTCTGTGGTCTTCCTCTTTTCCTCCTGCCTGGCAGCTCCATATTTAACATCCTAGCAATGACATATTTTAATGAGCTTTAATATGCTAGCTAGTTTAATGATTGTTAAATCATAGGGTTTGACTTTAATAGCAAGTGAGCAAATGCTGTAGTAGACTCTGCAATATGGGGAGTTAAACAACAGAACCATGTCAAATATTTTAGAAAGACTGATGAAATCTATACAAAAATACACTGAGTTGTGTTTGCTAACAGAACATCATCTCTGCATTTATCAGGTACAAAGGTCCTGTTACCCATTAGGCTTTTAGAGTTGAATACTAAATAATGATGGAAATGCAAATTACAGAGACTAGAAAAGTGACAAAGAGGGTGATTGGCTCCTAACTTTAACCCTAAGACAAGTAAAAAAGTATTTTAAAAAAACTTAAAAACGTTTTGATGTATGCCAGTTAGAATCTGAGATGACAGACAAGTAGTCATTCCTGTTATGCTTCTTTGAAGTCCACTTGAAGTCCACTGCCTGGGGTGCATGCACAGTTGGTGCATTGCAAGGTACACAGATGTCCACACAGACCCTCACGCTCACAAAATGTACATCACTTGGACACAAGTGGACCCTAGTGGACCCTAGTGAAATCACAGACAAAGTAAAATCAAGTTCTTAGATCAAAGAGGGTTAAGGGTGCTCCCAGGAACAGGGTTGGGCTGTGAGGCAAATTTGTTGTAGCGGCCTAAGATAGAATTGCAGGTCACATGACATGTCCTGGTCCAAAAAAAATTTGCTAAATTCAACAAGCATGAAAGATCCAGTCTATTCTAAAGTATTACTTATAGTGTAGTTATTGTCAGTGCAAACATTAATACCATGTCTTTAGCCCCTTTCCACAAATCGTTTTGCCAAAGAGTGTTTGATTGAACATATGGGTTCTACATACTTAGAATTTGGTTTAGAGAGAGCAATTTTGTGTTTTAG
Organism: Heterochromis multidens; assembly: GCA_015108495.1. NCBI lineage: Eukaryota > Metazoa > Chordata > Actinopteri > Cichliformes > Cichlidae > Heterochromis > Heterochromis multidens. The sequence continues at coordinate 3,438 of VUQS01076101.1, forward strand.
CTAAATTCCATAGGGTTAAAGACAAAGAAACATTTAACCAAACTACATCTTCAGAAAACCATCCTGACAACAACTAGCACTTCATCACCTGATTTGCTAACAACTAGTACTGCTTCTGCCCCAGAGAGCAGTGTACAGAACTGTGGTAACAGCCCTCACGAGCCTGCCACTCCCACTGCTGGGTGCAGTTCAGATAAAACTGTATTACGTCAATGGGGGGAAAGATAAAAAAAAAAAAAACTCAATCCACAGGAAGCAAAAGTAAATTCCTGGATACAGTGTTTTACTGACAAGTTATCGAGTAATTAAAAGTTTTTGCAGGTACACTGACACAATATTTAAATAATCATATCATCACTTAATAAAATGCACTGCCAAATATCAGTCTCATGTGCTCTCATGTAGTTTTTTTATTTTTTATTTTTGTCATTGTCTCGAATAGCTAACCAGTCATTGTTTTTGAGGAACTGAAGTAAATTAAAGCATACCTTTGTGTGCTACCTCATAGACCAAACATAACCCAGTTTAGAAACACTATTAAAAAACAGTTATAGTGATCCTGGCTGTACAACGCAAACCACATATCGTTATATCATTCAGGGCCAGAATTATACTTGCCAATGCTTCCACTTTAACTTTGAGTGTTTCATTTGAGCAGAGTGGAAAAAGCAGGCAGTAACTTTTGGACCACTGTGCCAGCCAAGATTAATCAATCCCCAAGTAATTAAATGAATCCATGTCAAACAGTAATTCAAACCTGGTCTACTGTCCAGCTAAACAGTCAGCACTACATAAGGCTTCCATTCTGCCAAAACCTTCCTCTTTAGAGCCAGTGAGCAGTGTAGCAAGCTTTACCAGGGAGTGAGACCGCTATGTGCAGCACACCAAAGCACTCTTGGACAGCCGTGGCATTCAAGCCCAGCCAAGAAACATCAAAGTTCTGGTTTGGCAGCTGCCCTAAGGGAAGTCAGCCAAGGCCAAATAAAGTTCTAAACCTGACACAACTACACAAGTAGGGGAAGGTGTTAAAGGCATCTCCGCCAGGTACGCTTGTCCAGCAGTATCATTGTATATGAGTCTTGAATAACCAGACTAAATGTCAATGAGGAAGTCTTCTTTACAGTAGACAGTTACAGACCAATGCACCAAACACTTATGGGCCAGTAATCCCAATATACAAGCCACATATGACAGCCAGTAAGGTTCTTCAACCTTAGGTTCTTTTTCTATATCTAACTATTAACTGTATGCCCTGTGACTGAACACATTAAGCTAAGCTGCAAGTTCAGATATGCTTGCCCTATAGTGGCATGTAAAAAGGTTAGCTCTGAGTTCTTGGGGCCAGTTTTTATATCCAACCGTTCAACATTTGGAAAAACTAGGTAATTAGACTGAGATTTAGAAACTTATCAAATCTCTTCTGGTTGCCTGACAACTGAGGAGACAACTCCAAAGGGGATAATATAGCCAAATATAAATCAGATACACTTTTTGCTTTTCGTAGGTGCAGTCTCTGAAATTACTGATAGCACCTTTTAAATGATTACTAATGCTAGATGACTTCCAGAAATCCCAGCTATCATCCAAAAACTAGTCTATAACCTGCCCAAATACTTCAAATTTGGGTTTTCGAAGGGTTGCCATTTTGACACTGTAGGAGGGATTAGAACTGAACACTCAGCGAGTGGTCCACCATAGCACTTGTTGCACAAGGAAACAAATTCAAAGGGGATAAACCAAATATAAATCAGGTACAATTTTTGTTTTTAAAAGGTGCAGTCTCAAGCACCTTGTAAATGATTACTAAAGCTAGGTAGCTAGTGAATGCATGCTATACATAAAAGGTTACTTCAACCAAATTCCAAAGATTTGGGTCTTTGATAGATGAAAATGAGCTTTCCCAACCTATATAAGGCTACACTAAAATGTCTGTAAATTCTTTCCATACTTTCAGGAACACTGTCTCTGAAAGGTGTGTCTACAATGTAAGGTGAGCTGAAAAGCTAGCCACCACAGAAAAGGGGCTTGACTTGGTATCATACAACAGGGTAAACTGAGTACATTTTTACATTTTTAGGTAATTTGTTCAGAGACACAGACACTGTTGTAGTAATGTTTTAATCCTCTAACATCTATTTTGTCATCGATGGTGACCCCAACCCTAGCCCTGAACCCTAACCCTGTTTAGGAGAAAAGCACAAAGCACTTTTTTGAAAGACAAAAAAAAAACATGTACAGTGCTTAACAAATTTAACCTATCATAAAAACAAGAAAACACAAATATTTTCTAAATCTGTCAAAAACTTGTTTAAAACTAAAAATTATATTGTTATTTATTAGGCAAATAACAAACTGCATTCATGTTTTTATACCCACATTTGAGCCGGCACACTGGACTTCTCTGAGAAGTCAGAAATTAATCAAGCGTAACATTCAACCACTTAAACTATTTTTTCTATTCAGGAATGCAAGTAAACAACTGCAATTCCATGTTAATCAAAAAAATAAAATTGTGCTTTCCTATTTTTTTCTGCTTTGTTGTAAAACAGTAAATTAAAAAATTCATGGTTGACAACAATAATAATATTTTAGAACTGAAACTATAATTCTGATTAAAGAGCTTGCACATACTGGTGGATTTTAAGTTGCTTCTGTCTGGCCTTAGATACAGTATGCCAACATGCAGGACTAACAGACTCAAAAACTCATTTGTCCCAGCTGCCATCGGTCTTTTAAATCATTCATTTTGATCTTAATGTTAATGTTGCTTAATGTTGCCTTTTTTGTATATTTATTGTCAAATTATTGTATTTTGTTTGATGGTTGTGTGAATTCAGCTGACTGCACAACAAATTGCCCATTGGGGATAAAAAAGATATCCTTGGTTTTTGGATTAACCATTACAGACACAAAAAATGATTTTAGTAATTATCAATACTGTTAATTTAAGGCAGATGTGGCATAAACCTTACATTGGGTGGTGGTCTAATAAATTTGTTAAGCACTGTAAATAGATTTTGATACATGCCAATTAGAATGGTTCTCTTTGTCCAATGATTGCCAAGACTTGAGAGAACATTAAACAAACAAACAAATAAACAAATAAACAAATAAACAAAAAACATATTCTGATGATATCAGGTTAGGGTTAGGGTCATCACTGATGACGACTTAGACCTCAGCGGGTTAATATGAATAGTGCCACAAATAGTTCAATAACAAATGGATAAAGATTGAGAATGAGCAGTAAAATATCCTCTGGTCTCTAATCTTAACACAGTGGCATGAAGTGGGAATGATGCTGGATCAATCATCTGGAGATGTTACATGGATTGGTGACACAAGCACCATCTATGAGTCTCAAAATGTGACTAAAAGGTGTTGAATGTGTTGATAGAAGGTGTTTAAGATGGTAGCTCCATTTAGCCTATATACTTCCAAAAAAGATATAGATCCTGCTTTAAAATGACACTGTAAGCTAGCTACAAAGCTAGCCAGTCGACAAATGAGAGATCTATAACCAAGGATAAGTAAAAGAAGAACAGACACATCAGCCATCAATACATAAACGTAATACGTATTTCTTGTGAGATCTAGGATTTTGTTAGCTACCTGTAAACATGCTTCCAGTCAACTACTGAATTCCTTTCTAAAATGATATATAATAACTAAGCTGTGTCCCACTTTGACAATATTACACATCTTAAATGTCAAAATCATGACTATGTTCCTTTTCTGGGCCTTGTAATCTCCCTATGTTTGCCTAGGATTGCTGCCACTTCCTCCCACATGTCTTCATTTGCAAATCTAAAGTTGTCCATACAGTGTATTGGTCTATGTGTATCATCTACCTCTGAGGTTGCAGCATGCATGTAAGACCGCAAGAATATCATTAGGTAGGGAAAAGCGGATGAGTGTTTTGTTTTAATCGAATTATCATACCGTTAATTAAATTGTAATTGTGTTTGTGAATACCATTAAGGTACTACTTTCACAATAAAACTAACATTGTAACAATAAAAATAACAGACGCGAAGGAAGACAGAAGGCAGCATTTTTCTGTTTTCCTACGTATATACATATATGTATTGTCTTAAAGGTTTCAGTCAGAGTTATTTGCTCCAGAAAAGAGAGAAGAAAAAAAGGCAGCACTCACCACTTTGTCCTCCTGCAGCCCAGTCAGCCATCCGTGGACAATGAAAAGAAAGACAGAGAGAATGTGAACAAAAACGATATCTGAAAGCATCGCAATGATCCTACAGGCCTGCAAGTGACAAACACTGTCATACACAGATATTTCACTTTCCAATAACATTACTGTCACTGAAGATGAAAGAAAATTCACTGCTCTTTAAAATGCCTAATTTACTTCCACCAAATCCTTAAACCCAAATAACTAAAGGTTGTTGGCCTACGACAGTATATGACATAACACTTCCATGGTTAAGGTCTCACTAAATTAACGCAGCTATTTCACAGTACCTTTTTTTACTTAACCTCTTAAAATCCACCAGATCATCTAGGGTTAAGGTTTGATTAATATTCCTCCCAGTTTATAGAATATAACCTGTTTTGAACGCTCAAATGGAAAAGCTTTAAATAGATAAAACTATAACACCAAATGGTGTGAGACTTTATTTAAAAGCTAATATCTTCTAGTTTCTGAAAATGTGGTTAAAACAAAACTCTAAACCAAGTTCAAGCTGAATGAAGAATACAACTATCCACTCTTCAAGTTCACAAATATTAACACAGTCTTTCATTGTTTAATAGGCACACAAATAGAGCTAAATGAAATGAAAAGCAGGGAAAAATTGCTAAAACTGTGGTTAATACTGAGTTTTAAAGGCAGGCTTATAATGGAATGAGTATTAGTATTAGGCTAGGTGTTAACAATATGCAGCCTTTAACCTAAGCTAATAAGCTACTGGATCGGGCTTTACATAAAGAGACATTATAAGAGACACATGGCACAATTCTGAATTGAAATCTATGGGAGAATTCTGCAACAGCAAAGATAGCGGTAGAAGTAGAACTTTTTAAAACCATATTTTGGGTTAGCCCTCTCAAAACCATCTTTTGTGATGACCCTAACTCTGTGCTATTGGAATGTATAATTTTTTTAATTGTTCTCTAAAGTCTTGGCAATCACTTAACAAAAAATAATCATTCTAACTGAAACACAATAAGAATGTTTTTTAAAATCTTTTCTTTTTTGTTAAAAAAAAAAAGACTTCTTTGTCTCCAAAACATAGGGTTAGGGTTTGGGGCTAGGGTCAAAGATGATGACTTAGACCTCAGAGGATTAGATCAACAAATCTTTGAGGATGTTTTTGTTAAATCTGGCACGATACATGCAGTTTTGATATCCGAGTGACCACTGAAATTAAAGTCAATTCAAATTGAAAAATAACTGCCAAAGTAATTGCCCAGAGGTATTCCAAGTCTTGCAACAGCAGAAGAATGCTATCAGTTTTCTCGTGATAAAGCTGGGACAACAGTATTTTTGGATATCTGTTCCAGCTGAGCAGCTGTTTCCAGCTGCAAAATAGGGCAAGCTCTGTTATAATTGTCAGATATGGCCAACATTTAGCCTGATCTAATCTTATTTCCAAATCAAAGTTAAAAGGTGTTTAACTGTTTTCAGTGTGTAACTCATTGTGGTAATATCACTATTTTTTAGTACTTTAATTCATAATTCGAGCTTTTAGTCTGCCTTCAAATTCATAATATACTCTGACTTTGAAGCAACAGTAAATGCAAAGATACATCCACTTTATTACATTCATTCATATTTAACAATTAACTGAGTGTTAATTATTAATGTGTATGACTCCCTCGTTAAGGAAATTGTTTAAAATTTGCATCCCTATCAATAACTGTATTCGTTTAAGTATTTGAGTAAATGGCCAGTGGTGTCATGGGGTAATAATTAGTAATTTCATCTCTTCCTTGAGTAGTGCTATATATAAGCTACACAAGTTTTCTGCTCACATTAAGCAAACTTTAAAAAAGTATAACTAAATAACAAGTCAAACACTATTGAACAGTCTGCTTGTGTGTGGGTGTGTGTGTTTTTACCTTGGGTAAATCTACCTTTCAAACATATTCTATCACTCCTGCCTTTCCCTACACCCCCAAGAACCCCCCTCCCAGCTGAACTCTCCCCACATCAGCCACTAACTAATTAGGATGTACTTTTGAGCGTTTGTGTGTGTGAGGTCATTAAATGCCACAGCGGCAATTCAGGGGAGGGGATGGGGGCGAGAGACGGGACGTCACTTATTTCAGAGGAAGACTTGCCTCCCAGCACCAATACACACGCACATACACCCCACTGTGTGTGTATAGGGCACCTCCGGACCCCTGGCAGAGCGAGACAGAGTGGGAGACCCCCCCTCTGTCCACTGCTCAGTCTAATGCCCAATTAACCTTTACCAGCACTTGCCTGGGTCACACACACACACAGATGGGTAGAAGCATGCATAAACACACAGTAATACACAAAGAGCTCATATACAGTACATCTTGACATACATGGAGAGCACAATATGAACGCACACACATACAGTATGACCCATGGCTCATCACCTCCACCTGAGTTCCAACACCTGAGGCCTGATGTGAGGTACAGTATGTGCTTTTATGACCAACTGCATATAGGCCTGGAAGCGTGCTGAGTGTAGATTTAGGTTCTGTCACTTATCTGTGATTCTATGGATACCATAATTTACAAAAAAAACCAAAACAAAACATCATATTGTATTAAGTAAGAGTTCAATCTTGAGGATAACAGCATAAACTCATTAGGAAAGTGAACATGTGAACATGTGCAGCTTGTGCACAATGTTTTTGTAATTGGAATAAAACTCAACTTATCTCTTGGTTCAGTAGAGTTTATATAGATATAAAAAGGAAAAAACAGAAAAAAATATTTCTACATTTCTGCTTTATTTATTACTATGTTCTTACATTAACCTACATAATTCTGTATTCTGGTGTCTGGATACTGTTGATTTTACTAACCTGTGAAGCAGCATTGATCAAAAACTTTATAATACAGAAATCAATGTTTGTTGATTTGAAGAAATTAAATTGAAAGACTACATATGTCACCAGAACTCATACTTGTGATACTTTTCAATACAAAAATTTTGAAAATCCGGTACCAAGTCTGCAGTTCTTTCAAGAAGCTGCAATCCTTCTAGGACTTGACAGGGGTAGAATACGCCTAGTGCTCTAGCCTATCCTTACATTCTGGCGACTGGTGCAGCTCTGCCCCGACTCGTTAATTAGAAAGGTAGTAAGAGTCAGGTATGGAATTACTTTGCGTTTAAGGAGGATGACTAAGGGCTGATGGGCTAACTGATTCGCAAAAGGTAATATGCAAACAATGCTATTGTGCTTTTCCAAACAAGGGAGAAAATACTTCCAATTTAGCAAAGCACCTAAAAGACCAGTATTTAGATCTGTTTAGATGAATGAGTTTCAATTCAACATATAACAATTAAAGTATTATTGTTATTATTTTATCCTGAATTACATGCAATGGCTAACATTATATAAATGCTTAAGCTAATGTAACTAAATTTATACCTCATAGTAATGTTAGTAGACCAACAAACCTTCTTTTTGGGTATCAAATTAGGTATAGAGAATCATGTAATTCTACTGGTATTGGTACTGACTGCTTAATTTCTAGTATTGTGAAATCCTTGTTAAAGATATGTATTTATTTATTTTCAGCTATAGTTACTGCCAAATTTTGTTTCATGTTATTAATTTGTTCCTGTATTTATTTACTAGAATTTAATATTTGTTTATTGATGGTATATAACGATCATTTTTTGTCCTCAACACACTGAAATATGTGTGAAGGACAAAACTTCACTCATCAAGTTGCCTGTTATAGAACGCTTTTCTTGAAGATAGGTTTCAGTCCTGTTACACTGCATTACACTAAGCAGTTTTTTCAAACACTTTTGTGAGGGCAGGTTTAATATTTGCTAAATTGCTGTATGTTAGTTCACAAGAATATATTATGTATGTGTTTTTGTGCTGAAAAAGTTTAACCTTCCCTCACCGTGTTGGATCGCAGGGACACTCGCCCCCCACAGCGAGCGCAGAACTTGGTCTGGCAGTACGAGCACAGGTTCCCACAGCCATCTGCGAACTTGGTCTTGTGGCAGATGCCACAGGTTGGCGCGTCGTCCCGGTGAACAGCCGAGCCCGCCGCTGCCGTGGCCTGTCGGATCACAGTCTCTCTGTAGCTGGATAACTGCTGCTGGATACCTCTGGAAAAAAAATAAAACAGAACAGAAGCATGAAGACTTCTGCATTTCTGAAAGGAGGTCATGTTATAAGCTAGTGTGTCAGGACACATGTCAACGACTAAACATGCAAGTAGACTTAAAGGAAAGGTTTTGTCAGATGTCACCCAAGTTCTCTTTGTTGAATTTTCAGTTTGTTTGTTTGTCTTTTTTTTACTTCAGGAAAGGATTATCCAAGAGTTTTTCACAATTCACCTAATTCACCAATTAGAACAAGAGTAGGGCTCTCCCCACAGAGCTGGACAGTAAAATCACCTTTTAATGCTAGCTGGGAAATCGGACCAAGAGCAGCAAACACTTTACGCTAGCTTCCACAGCTTTATGTACTATCGAAGGCTAACTTATTAAAGGTATTACTAGCTTGATGCACTCATCCCACTCTGTGGACCAGGAGGACTCACATGAAAGAGGTGATGCATAAGTCCGAGGTTCTAACCACATCAGAAACCAAGAAAGATTCTAACATGCACATTTTATTCCAAACCATTACCTTTTCGTAAACTTAACCAAGAAGATTTGGTTCCTAAACCTAAATAAAAAACAACTTAAAACAAAAACAATGTAAAAGTCATATTTGATTTGCAACTCCACCACTGCCACGTCCTCCAACTGTAGTTCCTCTAACAACCACTTAAGGCTGGTTCCAAATATGAGTTAATCCCAATACATCGATCAGGCATAACATTATGACTAATGTGTGCCTAATATTGTGTTGGTCACCCTTTTGCTGCCAAAACAGCCCTGACCCCTCGAGGTTAGCGACAGATCCTTTGAGTCCTGTAAGTTGTGAGGTGGGGCCTCCATGGATCAGACTTGTTTGTCCAGCACATCCCACAGATGCTCGATTGGATTAAGATCTGGGGAATTTGGAGGCCAAGTCAACACCTCAAACTCGTTGATGTGCTCCTCAAACCATTCCTGAACCATTTTTGCTTTGTGGCAGGGGGCATTATCCTGCTGAAAGAGGCCACAGCCATCAGGAAATACTGTTTCCATGAAAGGGTGTAGATGGTCTGCAACAATGCTTAGGTAGGTGGTACATGGCAAAGTAACATCCACATGGATGGCAGGACCCAAGGTTTCCCAGCAGAACATTGCCCAAAGTATCACACTGCCTCCACCAACTTGCTTTCTTCCCATAGTGCATCCTGGTGCCAGGTGTTCCTCAGGTAAGCAACGCACACACGCATGGCCATCCACGTGATATAAAAGAAAACGTGATTCATCAGACCAGGCCACCTTCTTCCATTGCTCCGTGGTGCAGTTATGATGTTCATGTGCCCATTGTTGGTGCTTTCAGTGGTGGACAGGGGTCAGCATGGGCACTTGACTGGTCTGCAGCTATGCAGCCCCATACACAACAAACTGTGATGCTCTGTGTATTCTGACGCCTTTCTATCAGAACCAGCATTACATTTTTTTGGCAATTTGAGCTACAGTAGCTCGTCTGTTGGATCAGACCAGCCTTTGCTCCCCACATGCATCAATGACCCTTGACCCCCCATGACTCTGTCGCTGGTTCGCCACTGTTCGTTCCTTGGACCACTTTTGATAGATGCGGACCACTGCAGATTGGGAACACCCCACAAGAGCTGCAGTTTTGGAGATGCTCTGACCCAGTCATCTAGCCATCACAGTTTGGCCCTTTTCAAACTCGCTCAAATCCTTACACTTACCCATTTTTCCTGTTTCTAACATCAACTTTGAGGACAAAATGTTCACTTTCTCCCTAATATATCCCACCCACTAACAGGTGCCATGATGAAGAGATAATCAGTGTTATTCACTTCACCTGTCAGTGGTCATAATGTTATGGCTGATCGGTGTAGACGCTGTGTCAAAAGGCACACTATCAGTAACAGTATCAAACAAAAGTTTACTGCCATTCCTGTATCTAATGTGACTAAAAATATAAAAATATAATGAATTAAAGATCTTGCTGCATCTGTACAAATTCAACTCTTGTAAAGAAATGGCATGAAAAATCATGCCTCCATAGACTACTACTGCTTTGATCCATTTATTTACACCCTTCCACAGTAATTCCACACACTGTGAATCACTGCAAATCAAAAGAAATTAGAAAAGAATGATTGTTTTAAATAATAAATAATAAATAAAGGAGAGGAGAAGTGAACTGAAACCAAAGTATGAAGGAGACAGTTGTTGTATTAAGTTCAGTCGATATCACTGCTTTCCATACTGTGTGTGTTTTGGTGCAATCAACTTTTTTTTTGTGTTGTTTTGCTATTGTTTCAGGCTGCTTTGCCAACACAAGAAACTCTTCGAATCGATATGAGAAAGAGAGGGGAAGAGTATTGGTTTTATCTAAGGCATTACAGTATGCTGATTAATTGGATTTCACACTGTGGAGATTGAGGAGAGAGAAAATAGAGGGGAAACAGACCAAAGAGGAGAAGAGCTGATGAATAAAATAAGGAGAGGACATAGAGGATATACATTTTTATGTTTCATTTAAAAACACAACTCAGCAATAACATATACTAGACTATCTGCAAATATTACAATGAAAGAAGACCAGCCAAATTACACGCAATTAAAAACTACATGGGCTGAAATGACCAAAATCACAAACACAAACACAGGGGTTCCCCTTATAATGCCATTTTCAAATGTTTAGAGCTGCTCCCCAAGGATCAATTTCCAATGTGACAAAGAACAAAAACCTACAAAAGTGCAAATTAGAAGGCAGGTGATGTGGCATATGGTACAATCACGAGTTCCTTCAACAAGAAAACTGGAGTTTCAGTCCTATCTGGGACCAGCTTTTTCACCTCACTTCATTTTTTAAATTTGGTTTTGACTAGACATTAAATTAAAACTAAAGTTACACAGTTTAGGTTAAAATATGGCACACTTGGTTAATCTGTAACAAGTTTCTCCGAACATTTTTTTGGTCATCATGGTTAGAGGTGCCATGACATTATCTTTTGCCCACAGCTTCATGCCTTCCATTTCAGACATTAAGGGACCCCAATAAAATTCTGTTGGACTGCCTTGTATGTTTAAAAAAAAGACACTAAAGGAGCAGCCAGTGGGTCATAATGTGAATCCAGCGGCTCCTGACCAAGTGTCATTATGTGATGACTGTCAAGTGAAAACAGGTTGACTGTTACGCCATTCACTGGTTCACACAAGAAGTCCGAGTTGAGCATTTTAGATGTCACCATCTTGGTCTTATGAAACCAAATTTGTCAAGCAACTGGTGGATCAGACCAAACTGAAGGACAATGAACGCTCAAATTGTTGCGACTTGCCAATCACAAGGTAGCTCTTGTTCTCTGTTTGCATTTGTTTCACGTCTCACGTTAAACATATGTCTTGATGGTCACCAAAATTTGTAACCACGTGTCATGGTAAGGGTGTGTGGCCAACAGAGTGAGGACCCAAAATCCAGGACTTTAACTCAAAATTTCAGCTTTATTTGGCTGGTGAAAGGCGACCAAAAACAAAGCAAAACCATAACAGGGCAGGGTAAGAACTGATAGACTGGCTGAACTGACGGACAGGAGAACTAACGGACGGAAGCTACACACACAATGAGGGAGATGGCGACAATGAACTGGGGAAAGCGCAGACAATATATACACACAGGATAATGAGAGGATAGGAAGCAGGTGGGGAAACAGCTCGTAACAATCAAGGAAGACAAGACAAGGGAAGCAAAACTATACATGACGCACATGAGACGAGGTACTGTCAAAATAAAACAGGAACTATCAAACCCACACTGAGACTCCGACTAAGACACGTGAACTAGACACTGGGACTGGGGATAAACAGACATGGAGACATGACAGACTGGGGAGACAAAAGGACGAGACACAGAACAATGAACGTGGAAACAGGAAGGGGAACAACACAGGGACCAGGACTACAAACTTACTGACTAGACAAGACAAGGAACGCAGACACCCACGGAGACAAAACACAGGGAGACCAGACAGACAAAGGAAATGACTGGGGAGACAAAAGGAGAATGACCTCGAATATATACAGACTACAAAACAGAGGAAGTCATACATGACCAGGGAAGGATACAAAACTAGAAAAACCCCTAAACAACCCCAAAACACAAAACGCTGGGTTCAAGACCCAGGGACCATGACACCACGAAGGAATTTTGTTTGACTCACCCCTAAATACAGAATGAAGAGTTAGATATAAAGTCCTTTAATATCACAGACATATAGCTTAACAGACGACAATTCATACCGGTAAAGCTGAAGACGTTTTGACGACCATCAGGACTGCGTGAACCCTACGGCAAGTACTGCTTGCAATTATTTTATGTAAAACTTTATTTTTAATTTTAAAGTACAAAATAGATATATAGATATGTATATATAGAGATTTTTTTTTAAATATAAATGAATTACTATGAAGGCAGCAGTTTGAAGTTAAATGTTTGACAGTCAATATCTGTCAATCACATATTGTAGGGTACAATGTGTATTACAATTGGGATCTTAAATTATAGATCAAAGAAATCAATACATGTGCTATGTCCCTTAAATGCTGCAGACCTAGCAAAAAGCGCCCGTAGGGTGGGTATTTTTTAGTAATTAAATAACATGGCGGTGAGCTTAGATGATAATGTGACATTAATATTTATGATATGTTAGAGAGGGAAAACAAGAGGAAAGGAACGAGCAGTCAAAGAAGAGGTGAGAGAGGGAAAGCTGAAGAATGAGAAGAGACTTTTACAGGAAGAGAAAGTAGCTAATTAGTGGAATGTGGAGAGAGGAGGAAAGAAGAAGAGAAGGAGAAGAAACAAGAAAAAAAGAGCAAATACAAGAAAAGAAAGTTGTAGCAAAATTAGAAGAAAGGAAGGAAGATGGATGAGAAGAAAGAAAGACGATAGGAGAGTACATACAGTAAAGGAGGTTATGAGAAGAGGAGAGAAGAAAGGAGACAAAAGGGGAGAGGAGAGAGAGAGAGAGAGAGAAGAGGAAAAGAAATAGAAGAGGAGAAGTGAGAGCAGAAAGCAAGGGGAGGAGAGATGAAGATGAGATGAGATGAAGAAGTGAGAAGAAAAGGAAAAGGGGAGGAGAGGAAAACAAACCGACAAATCATAAAGACAGAGAGGAAATATGAAGAAGTCAAAAGAAGGAAAGGGGGTATGAGGATTGAAAAAGATCACAGGAGAAAAGGAGGGGAGGGGAAATGAGGAAAGGAAACGAGAGAGAAGGTGGAAGGGTG
>VUQS01076101.1:22982-34528 GCA_015108495.1 Heterochromis multidens
AATTTTTTTTTTTTTTTTAATTTTTTTTTTTTTTTTTTTTTGTTGTTGTTTGTATGCTTATAACTACAGCCATTGTGTACTGGGCTCAGAGATCGGTGACCTGTGCTCAACACTGCTTGAATTCCTCCTGTGCAGACACACAGACCGAGCACCAGTTGGTGCCACTGTTCTGCTAAACGTGCTGCTTAAACTACACTTTCTGTGTTGACACTGTACGAGAAGGAGAGTAAAGAAGATGGGTAGATTACAGGTGAAGAAGGACAGAGGAACAGAGAGGGAGGAGGAGCTATTAGACTAATGTTACAGCACTGGGACAAATGCTGTGATGCATCGTAACTCAAAGCTAGAAACCCCATGCACCTCACCTGGCAAGGACAAACAGACAGGACAAGCACACCCAAACATGCCTCTGATAGAACATTAATATTTTAGCCTTTAAGATTATGACTTTGAATTTTGTAGGTCTGTTAGTTTAACTGATATTTAAATGCACCATACAAATCAAATCCTACATGAAAACATGCCAATAAAGCCAACAGAATGCAATAGCATTGGCATGTGACTTTAGCACATAAAGTGTTCTTTTCACTGCTGACTACAGTTTGGAAAGGGTGCTTATGCAATGAATTAATCTCTCCAAAATGTACGTATCCAAAGCTGCTTCTTCTGTGCTGTAGAGGTGCATTGTGGTCCAGTAATCAGCAGTCATGATCTGCTTCACCAACCTGCTGCAATAAACAATCAATATCCAAGACAAGTGTGAGTTACCACTTGGCAAAAATGTGCTGTGTTCCTCTATTTACAGGCCCCGAGGAACATGCCAACATGCATTTCAGTGAGCATGCCTGAAAAACTGCTGTATGCACAAATCAAGCAACTTTTATGGGAATATATTGATGTCATCCTTGAACTATATATCCAGTTAATTTTCCATGCATGCGCTTGATGCTTTCTTTTCCTTGCTAGTAGCAAGTAGCAATGCATTAGAAGTATCCATAAAGTTTGCTCTCATGTAGTAAGGTTGGGAAATTGGACAAATATATCAGCTATCGCCAGTTGGCCAAGTCCATTAAGAAGTGGTTTCTTTGGGGGGGAATATCAGTACAAATGCTAAATAATAATAATAAATGCAAATGTTAAATAAATCTTTCTTTTTTTTTGTTTGTTGTGTCATGCCAAAGGCTTTGAGTGGTCAACAAAATATATCTTACAACACAGATAACAAGCTTTTTCACCAAATCCATCACAAGTTTCACCAGTGATGTTCCATCAGGCAACAGAAGCAGTGTTTGCCTAGTGAAATCTAAAAATAGACCTCAATTAAAGCCAAAGTGAAAGTGATCTCTCTCATTTTATCTCAAACAGGGTTCTGTCATAAAGTTTCTCACTTCTTCATCCATCCTTTACATTACTCCCATCTTGTGGCTGCAGTTGCCTATTGTCGCTGGAAGCAGGATTAATCCTGCTTGCCTTTAATTCCACTGAAATCTGTAACATGTCTCAATTTCATGGGTGTGTCTGTGTCCCGTTAACAATGGCTTGAGCTTGACAACCTGTGAGGCCAGCAGCTCTATTCTGGTTGTCTGGACATGCGCAATGTGGATAAATTTGTGTTCTTTGATGGGAAACTGCTAGAAGACCAGCGTGCTAGGAAAGTACCACTGGCTCTGCTTTCACTGCTCTGAGATCAGTTACCATCTGCACACAGTGTGGAAACAGAGCTAGCATTAGCAAGTAACAAACTTCTGTGATTCATCATTGTAAGACATATGTTTACTCTTACTGACCACGATGTAGAGGAGTTGGAGCATAGTGTGAAGTTTTTAATAACTTTAACACATTAGCAAATAAAGTCTTGATGATGGGGAGGGGATGTCAACTTGTGCCATGTCAGGTTTAATAACACAGGCAAGTTGAAGAGGTGCAGGCTCCACCAGCATTTTCAGATTAGCATCTATGAGAAATCGCTGGGACTGCTGCCCCTGCAACCTGAACACATATAAGAACCCAGAAGAAACCTGATGGATGGATGGATGGAGGGAACCCCAGGGTTCATGACACATGCAATCTTTTACTTTCAGCAGATATTTCTTGGTTGGTGTGTATATTTAGCAGTTAGTTATCTGGATTCTGTTCATGGTTATAGTTTATATTTAATTCCTTGTTTCAGTTTATCCTGCCTCCCCCATGTTCCCTGTGTCTTGTTGTTAAGTCACAGTCTCTATTTCAGGAGTTTTCATGTTTTGGGTTTCCTGTTTTATTTTGATAGTCTCTTGTCTCGTGTGCTTTGTATTAATTTTACTTTCCCTGCCTTCTCATCATGGATTAGCTCAGCTGTGTCTCGTTACCATGATTAAGTTCAGGTGTGTTATATGTGTTATATAAGGTGTGTATATAAGCCCAGTGTGTTATTCCTCTCCTGTGTTCCCCAGTTCATGTTTTTTTGACTATTCTTTTCTGTTGGATTTTTGCACCTCATGGACTTTGGTTTCAAACCCTAATAAAGATTAGTTTTACGTTCACCTGTTTTGACTGAGAGTCTGCATTTGGGTCCTTATTCCTCAGTCCGTGACAGCACGAGCCTGTACATGTACATTTAGAGGATAAAGTTCATCCTATTCCACTGATCTACAGGTACTGCATTGCACTAATGAAAGGCAAGCGAGAAGAAGACTTACAGTAAGAATATAGTCCATTCATGTAATTGATTCCAGTGTCAATATTTTGAAGAACGCAGACTTCCATTCAAACCCACATTCAGTGTGTTTGTTTGCACTTGGTGCTTAATATGGTGCTAAGGCTAGTTTCATTAACGGGTCCCTGATGGGCGCAGCAGCTGTGTGAGCTGTAGGTCAGGCACTTCATGGTATTTTGCATAAACACATAATCATTTTAAGAATACATTTTAACACCACTGACAAGTGAAGTAAATAACACTGATCATCTCGTTATAATGCAATGATATCCTACAAAAATCTTCCTTCCTGGTCATAAACAAACACACATGCCATGGCAACAGCACTCCCTGATGGCAGCTGCCTTTCCTACAGTGTAAATGAACTGGTACTTATATAGCACTGTTCTACTCTGAGCACTCAAAGTGCTTTTTACTACAAGCCACACTCACACAACACTTTATTCTATGCCTTTAAGTGCTTTTGAAATGTTCTTGGGTATCTTACCCAAGAGTACTTCGACATGTGGTGTGCAGGAGCTAGAGATCAAACCCCTGACCATCTAGTTAGTAGACAACCTGCTCTACCTCCTGAGCCACAGCCCATAGCAGAGCAGTGCAACCAAGGAATACAAGAGAATGGTGAACCTGGGCTCCAAAGAAGCTTGATCCACATATGCCCCAACAACCTACAAGATCTAAAAGATCCACTGCCAGTGTCCCAGTGCCAGACACCACAGGCCACCCCCAGAGGTCCCTTGTCCATGCCCTGATGGGTCAGAGCTTTAGTATGCAAGTGGTTTTATTGTGGTTGCTGTTGGGTATATATCACATCTATTACTAGAATTGCACATAGGGTTCTTGAGTTCATTACAAAAACAACCATTAATCATTCAGGCTAATTGCCACAAAGTGAACCTGGGGGCTTTTGGGACCTGATGAAGTTGCCCACGTTACCTTATTACCAACAAACAAATGCAGCAATTCTTCTGCCCTCACTATCTTTTCAATTTAGATTAGTTGAAACTACAGCAACCAGCTGTTTTAGGAACTTAAATTGCTAATGTGTTTCATGTTTTTTTTAAATAAAAATTTGGAATCAGAAATCAGAAATGCAGCACCACTTTGTTGAATTTTTACATTGAAATGTGGCAGTCTGCACACACTGAGTTATAAAATACTAAGCAAATATCCAGTTTTAATGAAGATGTTCTTAAATTTTAACCACAGTCATCACTATGTGTCCACTCTGCCTTTCAATTTCCCAAAATGGTTCTGGCCCTCTCTCTCTCTCTCCCAGAGCCTGGCACCTCCATCAAAGCTTAAAGTTATACTTAAACAACTCCAGAAAAGTTAAAGACCCCATCCTTGACATGACAGTCAATGTGTCCAAAAATAAGGCTGATAAAACAGCTGAGTCCTACAGTCCTTGAGCGTCATTACTGCCTCTAAGCCAAACGTTGGCACCGCATTCACCCGTCCTGGGCTTTCATAAAGCGTGGGGGGATGGGTTTGGGAGGGCATCAGGTTGAGAATGGGTGCCAGCTTCGACTCGTTTCCTGTAGTGACTCAGGCCTCTACGGCAGCGTATGAGTCACTCCTCCAGTTCCGGGATCGATATTCAAAAAAGCAGGCAGACATGAATCAAATAACAATGAGTCAGTGTCAGAGAAAATCACCTCGTGGCCATTTAGAAATTAACCGCTCCAACTTTTTTTCATCTCATTTGCTTTCTAACGCTTTTTAAAAGCATTTTTTTAAGTGACTTCAGTCCCTTGTTACTCCATTCTGTTGTGAGATGTTTCACTCTCTCTCCAATTCTCAAACTTGTCTCGTTGTCAGCATCTTCTTTTCCTCCCTGCAACCTTCCCCCCTCTCCTGTCTTCAATCTAATCCACACACACACAAACACACACACACACAGTCTTACTGTAGTCATCTACAAGACTGATTGAAACTCATTTGGTGTCCTATAATAGATGAGTATTAAAAAAGTTTCCTCCTTCTCACGCTATTTGCGAGATTGAATGGAAGGTAAAGTGCATGCCAAAATTAAAGATGCGTTTCCTGTTTGCGGCAGCTGTGTGTGTGTGTGTGTGTGTGTGTGTGTGTGTGTGTGTGTGTAATGTGTGCACAGAAAAGGCATTTGTTTATGCACAAAAAAGAGCCTCCTACACTCCCTTTAACACCTTATTATTTGCAGAAAATACTTTATCACCTTTACAGGCTTCAGACTGTGAAACTAGTCACATACACTACAGTGAATTAGGCTGCATTAAACAAACATGAAATGCATATAAGAAGCAGCCGTTTTAAGACAAGATGAGTCAAAACTCAAAAAGTGTAGCTTCCTACAGAAAGTTCTCCCAGAAAAGAATAGTAGTTACTGATTTAGTTCTACAAAGGTGTGTGTCCCTAACAGGCTTCACCATTGGTTGTCTGTGTTGGCTATGGCCACCTCCGTCCACCCCTTGGCTCCACCCCTGGATTCCACCATCTGCTACATGGTTACTAGTACTGTGTGCCAAAAAGCAACTATAAAAGAAAATAATCCCATCCAGTACATGCAGTATGTAGGTGATGTGACTGACTTTGCATTGCATTATTGTGTAAAAGAGGGCAGCTGTTATTCTAAGTTATACATACTGTACAGTTCGTGCATTGAAAGGGTTATTCTTATGCAAAAACATTAAGGCTGGAGGGCGCTGTAGTTTAAGAAAAACAAAGCTTCTGCAATGCTTCACTAGAGGTGTAAGATCCAGGTAAAATTAGCCCTCTAAAATCTCCATTCCAGTAGTGCTAGTATACACAGTCAGAGACATTATAAGAGACAGACGTGACACACAAAGAATCCTGAATTGAAATCTATGGAAGAACAGCAAAAATGGGGGTAGAAGCATAACTTCCAAGGGGAGAAAACTTTTAAAGAACTTGTTTTTTGGGTAATTTGGACAGTTTCATCAGGTTACGGTAACCATTGAAATGAAATTAATTTTTTTATCTAAAGATGTTTCAAGATGGCTACCCAGGTGCAAAACTAGCTTCTACAAGGAATTTGGTACATTAAATATAAAGTCTTCTAAGAGCAACCATTTGAATCACAGGAAGCTTGAATGTCACATAGTAAGCAATACTAAACAATTCAAGACATACTGCTGTTATACTCCCAAGAGTTCAACACTTCAAAACCAGCTAGGCTTTAAATTATTTATCAATGTGTTTGTGTTTATATCACAGTCTTGTCTGTACTTGTCAATGATTCCTGAAGTGGACCCACAGCATGACGTTTTTCCATTATGGGTGGAGAAGCTTGGTAAAGACAGTGACCAGCAGACTGTCACACCAGCCTCTTGTCCATCCTTTGATTTTCTTCCGCTTATCCAATTCAGGTCGTAGGGGGGCTGGAGCCTATCCCAGCTGCCATAGGGCAAGAGGACCCTGGACAGGTCGCCAGTCTGTCACAGGGCTAACACATAGAAACAGACAACCATTCACTTACATTCACACCTATGGGCAATTTACTGTAGAATCACCAATTAACCTAAGCCAAAGTACCCAGAGAGAACCCACGCAAACACAGGGAGAACATGCAAAGTCCCCATGGAAAGGCCCCGCCAGATGGTGGATTCGAACCCAGGACCTTCTTGCTATATGTATACATATGTAGAATAAACTTATTAAAAGCACCATTTAAGCACAAAATAGGCTAGAACACTTTTCCAACTCTGACCCAAGATGGGGCCTCAAGATTAGAAATACTGAAGGGGCTGTTTTGAGCCACCTCAAATTTTAGTTTATATTTTAGAACCAAACTGTAGCATGGTAACTGTGGAGCCTTTGAATACCTCATTGGCTTGTGGCCATGGGACATTTCTATTAGTTTTTTTAGCCTTGATCCATATTCTGTATTCAAATGTGGGTTTATTACCAGAAAAAGAATTGCAAGTAAATCTACATGCAACCACTAGCTGAAAACTAACCACTTCATCCATCTAACTCATACTACTAAAACCTCATATGAGCTCATACGAGCTGCAAGTGTATTTACTGCACACAACAAGGACTGAGGACTTTGTCCCTAGTCTTTCACAGTGTAGGCACACTTGAAAGAGATCAATTCACAGAGAGTTTTGGGCAGGAGGAGGGATTACCGTCAGCTCTCCATTATGCCATGGGTGTGGTGTAGAGCCCATAAAAGACAGGAACAGACTTGTGGGGGGAAAAAAAAAACCTACTTGAATGAAATGTGCACGATTGAATTTTCAAAAAATGAGAGAGAGACCCGATCCACAGGGGACAATGTATTCAAATGGAACCTTTCAACGAGAACACAGGCATTGGCTGTAGCATGATCCACTATCAATCCATTAGTTAGAGATGAAGAAGAGCAGAAACCAAAAAAGAATCAGTTTAATTCTTCAAAGACAAATTCAAACTGAAAGTCCTATTTTCACTCAAAATGTCTTGTGACGTATCACGCGCTCAAAGATGGCAGCTCTTAAGTCTATTGGGATTCACATGGCGTGGGTGTTGTACACATTGACACACAGACCCAGTAAAACGAGACTACCCAATCTAATTAGACTGAGTAGAAGTTGGCTTCAGTCCAGCTCTGGTCCCAGATTGGGTCTGGGTTCCTAAGAAGTGGGTGGACAGTTGAAGACATATGTAGTCTTGTATTAATATTTTGCCTTAAAACCTATTTTTTATAACCTGATGATATCCACCAGCTTGCTGGTGACCTGGTTAGTGTTCTGGTTACCACTTCGTATGAAAGCGTACTCTAAGGAACATTTTATAACAAATGAACAACTTTTACCTGGCATGTGGCTAAAATGCAACCCTAACCCTAAGCAGTTCATTGGTGACACGGTGGATTTTAAGAGGTTAAATTAAAGTAGCTATAGTTATTAAAGTGACATTTTTTTGCAAAACCACCCTTGTTCTGTGCCTATCTCTCCATTAGAGCAAGTATGTGCTGTGCTGTGGCATGGCTGCTCACCATATGGCTGCAGGGACATGGAGAATCTTTTGCTCTCTAGTTTTCTCTGTCTGTGCCAAGCTCTGCTGTTCCTCCTCCATCCCTTCCCCTCCCTCTCTTCCGTCAGAGAACTCACCATGCTGAGCTGCCTGGGTGTACTCTCACCTCCCCCACTCCCTCCATCCCTCCGTCCATCTATCCTCCCATCCTTTCCTTATATCACACTCTCTCTTATTCTCCTACAGTTTTTGATGGTACTTACAACTTACTGTGGAAGAGATCAAAGTTGTTGTTTTTTTAAAGCTGGGTTTGAAGGTTTTGGTTTGAAACCTTGTAGAAAAAAAGAACAGATTATAGTTTGGGGAAACCCCACCAAAGGGGGAAAAAAGTGATGATTCATGCCAAAACTGACAGTTGTAATTTAACACACAACATTATGAGTGTACAGTATCTGCTGCTTCTCAGCTCACCAAACAATCTCTTCTTCTGTCCTTTTTTTTTCCTCTCCTCATTTCCTCCTCTACTTTTCTCACCTCCCTTTCCTGCTCTCTCTCCTTGATATACTTCCCTGACTGCTTTTCCACCCACTCTCTCCTCATCCTCGCTCTCTCCTTCTCTCTCTCTTTCTCACTTCTTGTCTCTGTTTTTTTCACCACTTTAATGTTGCTTCTTTATTCTGTTGAAATTATGCTCATCTTGCTATCAGGAAAAGTGTCTCTCGAAATAAAATGTATCTTGACTCTTCAAAGTAATTTCATCACTGATTTGTCACTGTCTAAAGCAAGCAGCTCTCACATAAAGGCCCCTGCTGTAGGGAAAGCCTGTGCACTGAAACTACTTTGACTCCTTGGTTATTTTGGTAGAAGTTAGAGAACCCTGCTTTTGAATTATACTCAGCAATAGTCAGACGATGTGCTGTCTTATGAACAGTTCTCAATTTTAATCAAGCAAAACAAAGCACAAACTGTACAGAAAAGATGGACATAGCCATCATGACCATGTCTTATTTTTGGAAGCCTCGAGCTGAGTGCTTTAGCCACCTCAGACTTATTCAGACATATTTGGAATTTTTGGTCAAGATTACTTACAGTAGTTTAAAAGTATTTATGGTTTTCTATAAATCTTCCATTACAGTGTGAGACCCCCTCCCCCATCACTAGTTGTCACATGGTCATTGCTTTTAATCCTCTTATAAATACCCCTAATGCAATTTAGGTAAATTCTGCTTAACTTAAGCATGATTTTTTTTAAAAGCATAAGGCTGCCTGAAATATTTTTTAAGATGGCTTCTGCTTTATTCAACAAAGACCTCTCTGATCCCTTCCAGGACTTGAGTACAGAGCATGTCACCCGGTATGCGGTGAGAAGTTGGGGTGGAGCAGCGTGGTGGCTGAAAACATGTACTGTGCTACCACTGAAAGTCAATAATCTGACAACACCCCCCTCACACACACACACACAAACACATATTCGTCATTTAATCAATTATTGGCTCAGGACTCCCAACCCGGCCTTTGGATAAATGGACCAGCAGCAGTCTGGGGCCCGTTAGGAGGGACATTCTCTACTGAAGCTCAGTGTTGTTAGTCAAGGTCTGTGCCTCATCCCAGTCTCTGCTGAGTGGCTGTTTGAAAAGCACAGCAGCAGTGGGAAGATGGCTAAAAAGGAAAAATGTGAGGAGAGGAGAGGAGTGAAGAAACTTGGCTCTATCACACAGACTTTATTACTTAGGCCCACATGCTAACATACAAATACACACTTATAAATAAAAAAATACCAAGGGATGACTTTTTTTTGGGGGGGGGGATTATTTTTAAGATGAGATAAAGCACAGAGTGTAGAAGAGTGAAGGAGAGAGAGTGAAATGAAGCCAAGCTGTAAGAGATAAAATTAAAAAAATAAATAAATAAAAGACAGAACAAAAGATAAATTTAAGGAGAGAAAGCAAGAGAGGGAGGGATGAGAGCGAGAGAGAGCGAGAGCGAGAGAGAGAGGTGGGACAGATGGAGAGAGCACCAGAGCCAACAGTGGAGCTAAGTGGGTAGTGTGCTCCCCAGACAGCGCTCCATATGGCCTGGCAATGCCATACACAGCCAGGCAGCACAAATACACGCATATACACTGCATTCATACACACACAAGTACCCAAACACTCCCCACACAAACAATCAAATTCGCACACGTAGTGCATATTCACACATTAATTACCATGTACCCGCACATGCACAGAGTTCAGCCTGAGGAGTGATGCGACTCCACCCACTCTTTTAAAGAATACTAAACGATCACATTTGATATACTGATATTCTGTTTGAAGGCTCCAAGTTTGTTGTAAGAACAAAAAATCTGTGGCGGTTAGCGTTGGTAGCAGCAGAGACTTATTCAGCTGGAGAAACTGCCACATTGAAATTTTACTGCACGAGCGCATTGAAGGCCAGCACTTTTGTGCTCGTCGTACAGCGTTCAAGAATGGTGGCGCTCCCTTCAGCTGTGTTCACTAAATCAGTATGGACAACATTTGTTTGTGTGATTTCGAACGAAGACGTGCCAAGAAATGGTTCTGTTTTTTGAATCCTCACTCTCAGATATTCATCCAATACTGTGGCTACCCATAAGGTGCTCATTGGTGTGGAAAACACGGACACCTTTATTAGAAATCACTGTAATGATGGCTTCTTTAACCCAGCCACAGGGGGCCACAGGCCAGTGTACTCATCGTGTCGCTCCCAAGCACGGAAAAATGTGGAGGGTTGTGTCAGGAAGGGCATCCAGCGTAAAATTTTGGCAGATTCAAATATGCAGATCACAATAATTCCATACTGGATTGGTCTGGGCCAAGGAGGAAGCTGTGGAGATCTCTAAAGAAGCAGCCAAAAGAAGAAGAAAAAGAAGATGGCTTGCACTGCATTTTAGTAACTCCTATACAATTTGCCAATACAGTATACAACAGAAAACGGGAATGTATACTATGCCCAGTGATTTGACAGTAAAAGCAGAGGTGAGAAACAGTAACCAGACAACTTTAAAGCGTGGTTATAAATCAGACGAAATGTCAGAGCCCTTCGGTTTATTACAACTTTGATCTTATGTTCAGAACACTGGTACACATCGCTGCAGTGAAGAAAAATATTGTTAATACTCATTGCATAGAAAACTTGTATGCTCCAGCAAGTATTTAACCTTCTGAGGTCTGAGCCATCATCTGTGACGACCCTACCCCTGACCCTAACATTCACACTTCGATGAACGCATTGGGAGCAACTCTGGGTTCAGTGTCTTGCCCAAGGATACTTTAGCATGCAGAGTGGAGCAGCCAGGGATTGAACCACCAACCTTCTGATTAGCAGACAACCTCCTGAGCCACAGCCACCCCTGCGTGTGTGTACATAAGCCCAGTCAGTCATTTGTCTTTTGTCCGTACATCTGTTTATCCTCCCAGTGTTTCCAGCCTGCCTTAGATCCTGTTATTTCTCCTTTTAATGTTTAAGCCTCACATTTCCCTTCCAAAGTGTTGTCAGCCAGTTCTGTTCCTGCTCTCACATCTTCCATCCCTGTATTTTGTTTTCTTTAGAACTTTGTTTTCATTTGGACTGTTTCAACTGCCTTTCATTAAATCAAAATCACTCCATGACACACAAGTGTACTCCTGCACCCCACCTTCCTATACCAAAATTGGTAATGAATTACTTCTTTCAAATTTCATACAAAATTATTTAACGCATTTGCCAAACATAAAATCCTTCTACAGTATGAAGTTGTCATCGGGAGTGACTAGGATGGCCAAGATTAGAAACGAGTATATCAGAGGGACAGTTCAGGTTCAGCAGTTTGGAGACAAAGTTAGAGAGGCAAGGTTGAGATGGTTTGGACATCTGCAGAGGAGGGATAGTT